>JABSTQ010004767.1:0-73851 GCA_013358835.2 Ixodes persulcatus
AGCCGTCACAGTGCATCCCCTTACGGCGCTATGTAGACGATATCTTGTTTGCACTACCGATTCTCCACTGTCAGCGTTGTAGAAAACTTGGGTCTATGAGAGGTGGCGCCAGAGCTCCAATTCTCAGTAGAAAGACCTGTATAATGACTGCCTGCAGTTTTTAGATATACAGCTTAAAACACCCTCCAGTTTGTGTTGGCAGTATGTAAAAACGGAAGCCAAACCGCTCCTCTGCCTTTCAAAAGTTGCCACTCGAAGACATATCAAGGCTGGCATAGTCCGGAATTTAGTAGATATTGCCCCTAGGAAATCTTGTTCGCACTCCATTGGTTCTGCACTCCAACGCCTTTTTAAGCGTATTCAGCGTAGCTGGTTTTCCCGAGGATTATGTGTTCAGACAGTTGGTGTTAATATGAGAAAGAAATGTCCAAAGGTTCGTGAATCTGACAGGCGTGTCCCTTTCTTCCATCGTATAATCTAAAATGAGCCGGCAACCCCTACGGCATTAGCACTGTGTTCAGAAATGACTTGAAACGAAATTGGTTGACCCCGTTCAACTCAGCCAGAACTGGGTGTACCAAAAAACACAGAGAAAAAGATGTTGATTGTGTGTCGGGCGTAGTTTACAAGATTCCTTTTGCCTGTGGGTTATGATTGGACAAACGAAGCGGTGTTGGAATGATCATTTAACTGAACACAAACGTTGTATTAGAAACAAAGATCAGTATTCTGAAATGTCAAAACATGTGTTAGAATGTAATAATTGTGTACCTCTATGGAATTCCACATCGGTTGTGTTGACCGAGAGAGAGGATCATAAACGCTTGGTAAGAGTCCCTCACTATTATCAGCCACGGAAATGCAGTAAATAGGCCGTCTTTTAATTTGGACATGGAGTTGAAAAGATTTCTTAAAATTTGATCGTTTGGAGGTCACCTTTATATCTGTGTAGGATGTTGTTTGTTCGGCTTTAAGTTTCACCCCTGCCCCTTTGTTTCGGGTGTGACGAATGACGGGGGTTTGTTCGGCTTTGTTTATGTTCGATCTTTCCCCTAATGAGTCACCAGCCTGAACTTCCCTTTCTTTCGTGATGTTATCAGGACCTCACCGAGGTGGGTTAAGAGATCTTCCCCCTTTTGTTTGAGTTAGAACAGTACCGGTGTGGCTACTGGTCAATGTCCTCCCTCTCTTGTGTGTTCGGGAAACAGAAGTTCATGCTCTCCCTTTTTCATTCCTTCTGGTTGTCAGGGGCACCTGTACCCTATAAAACCACGATATTTTGTTTAATAAATTTCAGCTGTGTTTGAGACGTGTTGTGTTGTTCTTCCCCCCCCCCCCCCCCCCCCCCCCCCCCCCCCCTTCTTTGCTTGTGGTGCCATTGCTCTCCTGGCAATCACATATCTCCGTTCGGTCACCTCACATATTCACAGTATTTAGGGAGCATCGGCACACTGCCAACTTCGCCTTGTATGAAAAGCTCGGTTCAAAACTGTCAAACCGAACAACCGGTCGGTTTACCTCATTCAATTTCCCGCTGTTGCCGCGGCCAAAAACGGCGATGCGTTCGTTTTTGTCAAAATATACACTAGAGTCGAACAATAGAGTTATTGGTCGAACAGAGTCAACAGGTCAGAACTTCAGCTTGGGCGAGTTGGTTATTCAGGTTATTCATGATACTGCTTCACAGCGCACAAGATCAGACACACTTAAAAAAGTAATTTCACGCACACAAAGGAAGAACAGCGCTGTGTGAGAGTTCTTCCTTTGTGTGCGTGAAATTACTTTTTTAAGTGTGTCTGTCTTGTGCGCTGTGAAGCAGTATCCTGAGTCAACAGGAGTTACCGGATGGTCACGTGACACTCACAACCGACTTGAAGCGTGAATTACCGAACGCGTAGCAGTCATGGCGGCTCCCATGGCTCCAGTGCTCTTTTGCTTCCCGACCACTGTTTTCGCGACTTTTCGCACCTTTGGCGCATTTCGCGGGTGAATCGGTAGTCTCCAGTCCATCGGCAATAATGCCCAAGATGTGTAGGATTGGTGGCGGGCAAATTTGACTGACATACCGGCCAGGGAAACGTGCTGCCTTTAAACCTCCCAAAGCAATGATTGCGACGAGACTGCTCGTGGGCCTCCCGTCCACGGTGGAAAGCATTGCGATGCGATTGTGCAGCACGGCATTGCCTCTGCGGGACACCAAACCCAAGTCCCAACACAACCGCGTAAGCACCACCTCCTCGCTACCACCTCGGCAGTCTTCCAGTTGGCTTTACTGTTAACCCATCCCCCACGCTGCGTTCATGCCGCGGCGGCAGTCTGCGGAGGCTCATTAAAAAAATGTTAACTCACCTGACCTAGAGCCACTAAATTAGCTGCGCTCATTTAGTGACACTAACCTGACCCATCCGTACATGCCGCTTCGCGGCGGCCGAATTCGCTAAAAGGAGGCCCATCGCCATTTTCTCTAAACTTGGTTTCTCTATAAAAGATTGGATAAACTTGGGTTGGTAAAACGGCGTTCGCAAAAACGAGCTCCTCTAAACCACATGTCTCCGCTTCCTCCAGTTTCTGCCCCTAGTGCAAGCACGTGCAGCTTTTCCGCTCAAGCAAAGACATGACGGCGACCAGAGGCCTTGTTTGCAATCGCCTCTACACTGAATGAAAGCTGGTGCAACTCTCAGCACTCGATTGTCATAATCGAGTCTGCGGGCTACCGCAGAGTGAGGTCATTTTTGGAGAACTGAAGCAAAGAGCGTCTCTTTAGTTTCTGTTCTTAGCTCACGCCATGCTTGAGACAAAAACTCAGTGGTAGGGTGACACAGCACTTCAAGTAGCTGTATAACTGTGCATCTTACACAAAACATGAAATTGGGGACAGAGAAGGGCATGTCCCCAATCTTGAGTTTATTCCAACGCTGGACGACGTATGGTTATGGTAGGTCAAAGGGCGGATTTGTGTCAATATTAAAGCCAATGAGTGTCACTGCCAAAGCATAACCGTGTCCTCAACTAGCTCTTTTTGTTGTAGTTGATTTGGCATTCGCCCAGCGAGATTAGGCTCTTAACCTCAAGGCAAACCAAAGGCTACGAAGCTGCAAGCTCATAGCTTTCAAGGGTGCTTTACTGCACTGCAGACACATACTCGAAACATAGAGGACACTCTTATGGTTTTTGTTATACGACAATCGATGTATAAATGCAAGTCCTGTCACAACATAAAGTGGACAAAGGGCATGTTGGTGCGAGTCAAATTTGAAGAGGGAATAAGCATGTAGGATGAAGACTACATAACCACCGAAAGATGTGGTTGTGTGGTCTTTGTCCTACATGCTTATTCTTTCTTCAGTCATAACACAAGGTTCTGCTATAACTGAGGACATTTGAAATTTTGTTCCTGCCAAAATGGACTGGCTTGGCAGCTCTGAAACTTGGTTCATTGGCAAAGTCGCATCACTAAACGCCATTGAAAGCAGTATAGTTTTGCAGAGAATGACGCAAAAACGCTTCTAGCTACTCCTTGCCTGCCGGCAACCATTTGTGACAGATAGAACCCTGCGCGGACAACAGTATGATTATCTGCATCCGATACGCATCCAGAGACTTGGTATCCGCAATGTTCTTAAATTATTGTATCCGCATACTTTTTATCTGCGTCCAAACCGCATTGGACCGGCAATCTGGGCATTCATGTTATGTCATGAAATCGAATGAAAAAGCGTCTGGATTGTACTTAGAAGCCGTTTGCTTATCTTAGTACGAAATACTTTTCACGTCAGGATACGCTGAAAGTTGTTTTATCATATTTATATTATAAATGATCATCCTTCCAGAGATGCTTTGCATTGCTGGAAAAATGATTGCGGTTATGAGATTGTCCTGGGAGCGTGCAACACTTCCTTTTACGTGTCTAAAGAAAGGAAATTTTAATATTTTTTTTGTAACATTGATTTCAAGCAGATGCATATTTTCTAAGCACGAAAATTGACAAAGGACAAATTTTTGTCCCTTTATCCGTGTAAAAGGAAGGAAATTTTAATTTTCTTTTTTGCAACATTCATTTCAAGCAGACGCAAATTTTCTAAACACGAAAATTGACAAAGGACAAATTTTTGTCCCTTTATCCGCGTAAAAGGAAGGAAATTTTAATTTTCTTTTTTGCAACATTCATTTCAAGCAGACGCAAATTTTCTAAACACGAAAATTGACAAAGGACAGACCAATGACATTTTGCCACTTTATTTAGGTCGAGCAATTAAAAAGTGGGAGATAAAAGGTGGTCACTCACCGCAGTGGGGTATGATCATACATACGTGGTAAGACGCGAGTCTACCACTGGGGAAACAGCATAGTATTCAATAATGGCAACATCTCCTATTGGCTCGTTTTAAACATGAACACGCAACTGTGTGTTCCGAACCACATAGTAGTAACAACTTGCCAACTGTCAAGAAAACACACACGCCACGTCTCGCTTGTTGAGGAGGCTTCTACTTTCTTGTCTGTTTTTGGGTTTTCTTTGCCCCAAGAACATTTGCCGCTCTTTCCTTGCCAAAAAAGAACACACTCCCGAGACTATGGATGCAGCTGCATTCTTTACTTTTCCTTTGGACAGTACTTTCGCGGTGCTCCGACGTGATCGTTTGTGAGAATTGGGCCTTTCTTAGCGTAAGGAACGACTTTCTCCCCGAGTGGCACATTTTTCTAAGAGAGTAATTTGCTTCTGCAAAACATTCAATGATGCACTTCATAGTACCACTCACTTATTCACTCCACACTCGGCGGTTGCACACATTTATGAGCCACCGCGCCAAAAATGTAGATCTGGACCCGTGGATATCCGCGTCTGATCTGAATCTGCAGCCCCTGGCATCCGCATTTGATCTGACAGTGCTCCGTCTGTGTCTACCTTCCTCCAGTCCATCGTCTTTTTGTGCCGTTTTTATCTTTTAAGTACCGATTAATCGAAGCTAATTAATTTTTATCTGCATCTGCCAGTTGACTGCGGTTATCTGCAGATGATCCGCTGGTAATCCGTGGATATAAAGGGCTCTAGTGACAGATGTTTCCTCAAACTGTTTCGTACAATGCCTTCAATAGGAAAATGTTCATAGATTGTTTGAGGCTATGCTTGACTGTTGTGTGTGAACTTTTACGCTCCTTTCGTGAAGCATGCCTTTCAGAAGGATTGATTTGGCGTAAAGTCGTAAGTCGGTGATTGTGAGTCTTTTCAGTCCCGTCTGTTTGTGCTGCGCATTTTAATCATCGTGCCTTACCAACACGCCCAAGCTTCCATTTTGAACTGTTGGCGCATGTTGTTTCCATTTGCACCTGCCACAGCCTTCGCACTTTGTGGACTGGAAGCGCGTCAAGGTTATCGGCGGTGCCGGGGGTGACGGCTGCATCTCGTTCGCCCACCTCTTCTGCAATCCCAACGGGGGGCCGGACGGAGGCGACGGCGGCAACGGCGGACACATCATCTTTCAAGGTGCCTCCGTCGTGCAAACCGCCGCTGCGGGTCGGGTTGAGAGGGAACTTTGAAGGATAGACTCGCACGCCTTACTCAACTATGATCCACGATAAGATGAGCCTCGTCTCAAGATCAGCGAAAGCGACCAAGTAGAGACGAGCAAGAAGTTAGAGAGGAGGCGTGGGAAGCGGGGCGAGTGGCGACACTCTTTGTCATTTGGCCCTGGCAGTCTCGATTCCTCCGAGAGTTCAGCCCCCTGGTGCAGTGATGGAAGCGCTGCGCCATTTGGGCCAAATTGCGCCATGAACGAAAGTCTGCTACGTCTTGCTCCAAAATTCCATTTTTGCTAAGAATTCTGCCATACTTGCGCCGAGATGGGCAGCGAAGCAAAACATTAAAATATATTGTTATTGGTCGACTCTATTATTGAGAGAAGTAGGAAGACAGGAAAATCGTACAAATATATATTTCACATTGTCTCTACTCACCTACTCACCGTATAGTTTATTTCATCTTACTTAGGCCAGAGCACAGACAAAGACTAAAATATACAACTACGAACATGTGTACTAAAAGCTCACGAGGAATTCGCTGTACTTATTGCTTTAGTCGATGAAAGAACACGCGTAGGAAGATGGACGAATGCCACAATGTCGCACTTTGATGCCGTTTGGTTGGTCCCATTGGCTCGTAGTGTCGGCTGCGCTTTGAAGTGAGGTGAAACAAGGTTTGGAGATTGCTCGTCAACCGTGCTGGCCGGTTGATGCGCTGGCGGGTTGATCACCGACTTGGTCTAAATTTCCAGACAATGTTGGTGATGTCAGGAGCGAAGAGTTGCGAGAGAACATTGCAAAATAGTAGGATGGCAGCTACTCTGATAGGACAGAACCAGGGTCTTGTATTCCCGATGAAATCACTCGATTATAATGTCTGTCGCATGCCTCCGTGCTGCCTCTCACTGGCACACGCATAGCGCTTTATCGCTTGCACCCGAGTGCTAGGAGCAGCGGCTGACATTTCAAAAACTTTCCGGGTACCCATTTTGAAAGAGAACCTACCCTGACCAGAACCTTATTTCTAAAAATAAGGTTCTATGTTCCTTTTGTACCCTATCTATTTTTATTACAAAAGAAAATAAGTAATATGATCCAGTATCAAAAAGAAACCCTCAGTCATTCTCATAGATGGACTTATGTAGCGACGCATTATCTTTTTTAATTTTCGAGTGATGCGTTAGCAGATGTTGGCATCTGTTCCAAAAGTGTCGGCGGGTGTTCCAAACCATTATTTTGCCTGCTATAGAGCCTGCTACAAAAGGTCAAATACTGCTTCCATCACTGCTGGTGCCACGAATATGAGGATGGCCGTGAAATCGTACAACCAACGTCGGCTAGGGGGGTGAATTGTCAAGGGAGAGTTGCGTGTCGTGTTGCATTGTCCGTCGTGCCGCAAGGTGTCTGGGGGTGGTGTTACGAAAAGCATGAAGTGCGCTGCAGAACCGTGTGCAAGCAACTTCTCTCGGTGCGATCTAGGCCTCGGCACCCACGAGGCTCATGGGACGTCGTGCGCAACGGGCGACAGATGGACAACAGCCCCGTGTGCTTTTCAAATGCAGCCACGGAGACCGTGACGTCTCTGGCTCACGTGCCTTCCACAATCTTCGGGGACGGTGGCATGCGGGGATTTGGCAGGGACATGCACGGCCGCTGCGGGGAGCACACGGTCGTTCAGGTAACACCTCGCTCCATTCCATCTATGCCCCTGGGATGCACACCGTAGAGGTCGCTGTATCTCTACGCTATCTTCACAAAAGATGTTGCATACGGAGATACTGATCATCCTTGTCTCGTATCTCCGTATGCAATAAGTTCTTTGGGAAATGATTCCTAGGGCTGGGCACCTTAATTCAGTTAATCAGTGCCTCGTAATTGACAACACTGACAGTTACAGTGAGTGACGTCAATTATGAACTCAAACATCGGGAGGAGGGCAAAATGTTGATTTTATATCTCACATTCTTCGCTCGCATCATAAAGGCTGAAATTTCGCGACTCCTCATCAACCGTACGAGCGAATCACTCGGTATGTGCTGGTCTTTGCTCGGGAACGGTTACCACGCAACTGGCAAGTTAGTGGTCTAACTCTGCATGTGCAAAATGGTAGAGGACTCGACGAATGCTCGGACGAACCACGGGGCCGCGTGCGCCCCGCACAGGTTCCCCTGGGCACCCTGGTGCGAGACGAGGAGAGCCGGGAGCTTGCCGAGCTGGACGTTTCCGGAGCGCGGTTCCTGGCGGCACGGGGAGGTGCCGGCGGCAGGGGAAACCACCACTTCCTGAGCAACGCCAACCGTCACCCGCGCGTCTGCCAGCAGGGGGCCTTGGGGGAGCGGCTCGTCTACAACCTCGAGATGAAGCACATGGCACATGCGGGACTGGTAACACGCCCTCCTTTTGTCAGCTGGGATGTCGCATTCTTCGTGGAAGTATGTACAGTCGGGTTCAAAGGAAATGCGAAGAGCGGTGCGTGTGGCCGTCGGTACATGCTGCTCCTCCTGGAGGACTCTTGAGACTGATAAAACTGGGGGTTGGAGAGTAAAGCGCTGCGAGGGTGTGCGTCCTACTCCGATGTGTTTGACCCTCGCCCAGCACAACCCAAGCTTTAACGCTGCGCCAGTAGTGCGCCTGAAGTTCCGTCACAGCCACTCTCGTTGGCTCGGCACGAGTCATACGAGGAAGCTCGCAGCAGGAGCAGGCCGCTTGCGCGCATGCCTCGCGCACACGTTCATGGAGCATTATTGCAACGTCGTGCTCCCTCCTAACTTGCACGCTTTTTATCTTCTTAATACGCATCGTTATGGTGGTTGAGGCTGAGTGGAAGCGGCTGCGAGCTTCGAGCCGGGTATCCCGCCTGATGGAAGGTCTACCTTGTCAGATGGCTGCCGTTGTAGGTGACTTGCCAAAGTATTGGCTCCTCAGCAAGACCAGTTTAGCGAAATGCAACAGACAGCTACTGCTGCGGCACTGCCCGAGGCCGGTTGCAGCATTCGTGTTGCCTTCTTGTTCATTGTCTGCACAAATGCTCCCTGGCAATAAACGTGTCATTTCTCGTCCATGTTTTCACTACTTTGCACAAGTCATTCGCTCTAAGTCCTTCACAAGGACGTCTGCATGGTTCTGATAACTGGCGTCAATCAAGCTTCACAGGTCTTCCATGCATGAACAAACTGCTCCAACTTCTATTTCACACTTCTGACACATGGGTGACAATTTAATGAGCACGCTGAACGAGATACTGGCTGCCTGCAAAATGTCAATGATAAAGCTACTGCATTTCGTTAAAATGGTTGGTGAATGCGGGAGCTGGCAGACCCGCATTTTGGCAATCCCAGCGCCATGCACGAGACACAAGAACTAGAGAAGACACAGGGTGAGCGCTGGGGGCCGATACTTAGAAGTTTGCCAGGACTTCACTTCGCTGTGAGCAGCCGTCCTGTGTCCCCTTTGTTATTCTGTCTCGAAGTTTGCAACTTTCTCCTATACTGTTCACAAGAAAACGACGACGGATAGTAGCAAAAAAAAAACCCCAAAATCTGCGCAAGAGAGCATGACGCTACGGTGATGCTCCACGTAGGCGCGCGCGCAAGCAGCCTGCTCCTTCTGCGAGCGGTGAGCTTCCTCGCATGGCTCGTGCCGAGCCAACGAGAGTGGCTGTGACGGAACTTCCAGCGCACCACTGGCGCAGCGTCGAAGCTTGGGTTGTGCTGGGCAAGGGTCAAACACATCGGAGTAGGATGCACACCCTCGCAGCGCTCTACTCTCCAACCTGCAGTTTTATCGGTTTCAAGAGGCCTCCAGGAGGCGCAGCATGTACTGACGGCCACACGCTCCGCTGTTCGCATTTCATTTGAACTCAATAGCACAAGCAAGTCAAGGCTGGTTCACACGGCTGCGACTACTTACGATCGTGAATCTCTTCAAAAACGACGAGAGGCGACATCTATCAGGTAGGCCTAAAACACTCAGAAATATTCACCTTTTTTTTAGTGCATCTTTTTTTTTGGTTTAAAAATATTTTGATATAAACAACCATTCCTCATAGGTGGTATATGTACATTTAATCTCGCAAAACCTTGGCTCTAGTGAAATTCAGTGCCGCCACCTAGATGGCGCCAGCGTGTCCTCCCATCGTGAGCGAACGCAAGTGTGTGTTGAACCAATCTTTAGATGATGTCTGCTTCATTAAACTTAGCAAGTCACGCTGCAATTCAAGTTTTGGAATTACCACAATGGTACTTCAAATGGGAGAGAAATGTACAAAAAAAGCGTGCAGTTCTTAAAATGGATCCTACAGAGAGGGTGCAGGGCAAAGTAAGATACCGCGGAAGCGCCCACTATTAGCATTTCCCAAACTTGGGAATTCTGCAAATTAAACATTCAGTGCTCACTTCCTCTAAAGCGCCGGCATCAGCCGAAAATATTCACCCTGTTGCGGCGATGACGGGGATATCCGCTTTCTTGCGATGGAAAGCAAAAAACTTGTGACAAGGGGGACCTCCTATTCTGCACTGACTCGGAAGAGTCGTGTTCTGGGTTGAGTGACGATGAATAGATACTGGCGTCCCCCCATAATTTATTGCGCGAAAATAAATGTGTTTTCTCCGATCCTGTTCACCCTGCCCTCGAAGCTCTATATTGACCCCATCTTGGTCTTGACCGGACGAGCGCCCGTGTCCAGGGAGAGTGGGCTGGGCGTTTCCCCGGCATACTACGGTAGTCTCCGCTTTCTGGGCGAGTTCTCTCGCTCTACATTTCGAGCCAGCCGACTCGGCCCAGCAGCGAGGCTGAGACGAACTGGGCTTGCGTGCGTTGCAGGTGGGCTTTCCGAATGCGGGCAAGTCCACGCTGCTGCGAGCCATCTCCAGGGCGCGGCCCAAGGTGGCCTCGTACCCCTTCACCACCCTGCGGCCACACGTGGGCATGCTCAGCTATGACGACTACCTCCAGCTGGCAGGTCAGAACCAGCTCCAGCCGGAGAGCCCACATGCCCCCTTTTGCAATGAACCTCGGGGCAGTAGTTCTCCGTTTGGGGTGTGCCAAGATGCTCAAACAAACTGGGCCCAGCAACAAATTGTAGCTTGAAAAATGTGCAAGTGGACAGGAATGGTTAACAACTGGGGTAGTTAATACGAAAGGCCTGAAGGCAGCTTCCTAGGATGCTTTGTGGCCCTCTTTTATCGGGAAGGAGTCCCGGTACCTCGCTCGTTGTGGCTTCCCAAACCACCCGTTAAGGAGAAACTCTGCTCAATGGACCTTTTCCACGTACCGACGGCACCAGGCAGTGGCTGCACGAACTAAAAATCGAGGAAGTGACCTACCTGCGCTACCAATCGATAATGGGAACTACGCTACCAGCTTCTTCGCTCTCTGAGCTGCGGTGCGCGCCCAACGGGACTTTAAAGAGGGGCATCCGTGGCGTCCACCTAAATGTCGTGTTTTTCTTTCCGTCCACTTTCTTTTTTTGTGTAACACAATTATACATATGCTGCAATTACGTGTTCTACTCGCCGATCCACAGCCTCCTTCCGAATTCCCTCGATGTTTCGTGCCGACTTCCGCCGCTTGGCATCGGGTGCTCGCGCGTGCGCAGAGCGCTTCTTGGAAAAGGTTCATTCCGAAACTTTCGTGATTATAAGTGATTTCATATGAAAATGCACTAATGAAAGATGCTATGTCTGTTGCTTCGCGTCTGGGCTCCGTCGGACTATGTTGACCTTAGGCTGCCAAAGACGTGGCTATCACGTGGTATGAGTGGTCGCGTAATCCTTTACGCAACGATGGGCAGGATCGGGCCGGGCCACCGTTGGGGCATGCACGTGCGAGGTGCAAGTGTCGTCTGCCCCACAGTCTTCACCACGTTTTGGTGTCTACGATATCCGACGACGTCTGCACAACTGTGGCATCAGTCTGCACACGTAGTGTGAACAAAACTCCAAGAGACAATAATCACAAACGGCAATTGTGACATGGGAGACAGCGGTAACGGCGAGATGGCGGCACTGCTCCCAAGGCTGAGAAGTGCACTGCGCAGGCGCATTACGCCAATCCCACGGACACCTCGGAGCGCTGAGAGGAGACGCTGCTGGCGTCGCCTATTACGCTTGCCCCAACTAGTAAAAACAAAAAGTAGCAATGTTGATGACGTTTAGCTCAACACTGTAGCCTTGACTGTGCTGTCGATTGCGTCTCAATTCGCCTGCCAGAATCAGCCAATTTCTGCAACTTGGCGCGTTCCAAAGTTCGCCGGGACGGTTTTTAGTGAAGACTTGTGAGGTGTCAGTTTTTTTTCAATGCCTCGTGTATTTCTGTAGATATTCCATTTTAAAGTTTTGTTTCTGGGTCTACGGCGAATCCGAAAGTACCAGCTCGAGAGGATGGCAACCCTTGTGATCAGGCGGTACCGCGAAATGTACAACTAGCCTAGTCGCGAGAGCAGTTCCGATCAGTCGGGTAAGATGCTACGGCTGTGTTACTGCTTTGCTTTGCAGACATCAAACATCTTTAGCAAATATTAATATACATTCATAAAGTTGCCGGCCGCAAAGCGAGTTTGCCACGATGAATGCAGGCTCAAAACGAGCCCCCACTTATCTTCTGAGAAGACTTACAATCTTGGTGGTGTGCAATGCAGGGTGCAGAGGCGTTGTGGAAGCTAATCGTGAGCTCACGCGGGACTAAAAACTATGGCCATCAGTGAATGCCTCCTTCGGCACTGCGACAAGCTTGAGCGAGCAGCGAATCAGTAATCTTTGTACTCGATCGCCAAAGAGCACTTACAAACTTCGGCTGCTAAAACAGAACATAACAGTCGTCTGCAGGGACGGCTGAAAACGCAGCAGAAAAACACGGCGAAAAGAAGTGGCAGTACAAACAAGAAACCTCCTTGAAAACGAAGATGACGTCGAGGGCAGCAGGCTGCTTGACAAACAGCCAACCCACTGAATGCCCGCAGAGAAGCTGGTGGTAGCATCTTTAATATTGGTTTTAAAGGGGATCATAGTTTCCCATTAGTGTGATATTTTGGCACTGCTTGTATTTAGTCTCCGTAAATTGCTATAGTAATTTACTTTGGTTCAACTTTTGATTGGAGTTACCCTTTAAGAAACATTTCGATGGAACTAGGTCGTAATATTTGACGTGTGGTCTTCCTAGGTAATACAAAAAAAACAAAAAAAACTGCATTGTTTTTTCAAAAATAAAAAAATTGAGCCATTGTGGCGAGAACATAGTATCCAAGCAACCGGAAAGAGAATTGACATATGAAGACCTAATTAGTGTTTTCAAAAGAGAGTTAGAGAAATATCGAATCAAACAAGGAGGACGAAAACTAAAACGCAAGCTCAAAAGCTGGTGGGATGAAGAGGTCAAGGCAGCAATATTGCGACGCCAAGCTGCATCTAGAGAACGCAGATGGGCAAAGAAAAAGGGGGCCACACTAGCCGAAGTAGCATCAAAATGGGAGGAATTTCAGGAAAGAAAGGGGGAGGCATCAGCATTAATACGGGCCAAAATTGGGAGGGCAGGGGTCCAGTGGATGATAGAAATGAACCAGAAGGATAGGAGTGCGGCAAAAAGCTTCTGGGAACACATCAGTGCACAGGGAAAAAAGACCGAGGGGTACCAGCAGACACTAATCACGCAGGAAGGGACAAAGGTAGAGGGGGAAGAGGCAAGAGAATACATTAGGCATATAATCGAAGCAGAATTTTCCGAGTTAGAATCAGATCAGGCCGTAGGGGATGGTAGCGTCTACACAACACAAGAGGAGGATCATAGTGAAGAAGAGGAAATGACCACTGGGGAATGGGAAAAAGCAGAAGGAAGGGTTCCGGCTGGAACTGCGACAGGTCCATACGGCATACCAATGAGATTGATAAAAGTGCTAGGCAAAACGAGCAAATTGAAACTAAGGCAGGTGATTGACCAGATACTTATGGGAGGGGAGGTACCCAGTGACTGGAAATTGAGCAGGATGAGATCATTATATAAGGGCAAGGGAGACAAAGACAGTATCAAATCATACCGACCAATCGCAGTAACGTCAGTAATATACAGGCTAGCTACGCAAATTGTAAAAAGAAGAATGGAAGAATGGGCACGGAGAAAGCAGATTCTGGGGGAGCTTCAAGAATGTTTCAGGAAAGATAGACGACTAGATGATAACTTATTCGTAATCACTCAGTGCATAGAGATAGCAATGACAAGTCAAAGGCCAATATGGGTAGCATTTTTAGACATCAAAGGGGCATATGACAATGTGAATCAGGAAAAACTCTGGAACCAACTGAAGGGATATGGACTAGAGGGAACCATGGTTAAGTTTCTGGAACGGGCTTATACGGAGAATAGGGTGGTTATAACATGGGAAGCCGAAACTACAAGACCAGCAGCAAAAAAAAGAGGACTTAGACAGGGTTGCCCATTGTCTCCCCTGCTCTTTATGATATACCTCAGTGAGATGGAAAAGAGGTTAGAACAGTGCAACCTAGGTTTTGACCTGACTTACATGGAGGAAGGACTTAAAGTAAATCAAGTATTGCCAGGGTTAATGTATGCAGACGACATTGTACTCGTATCAGAAAGTCGTGAGACAATACAGGAACTGATGAGGATTTGCAGCAGGGAAGGGGACAATTTAGGACTAAAATTCAGTAGGGACAAGTTGGGTATAATAGTTTTCAATGATGAGAAGGGGGAACCCCTGGAGATACAGGACACATTGATAGAACACGTAGAAAAGTACAAATATCTGGGAGTATGGTTAAGTGAAGGAAGACGGTATCTAAAAGACCAAGAAGATATTGTAATAAAGAAGGGGAAACGAGATTCAGTTATAATGAAACACAGGGCACTGGAACTATAATAGATATGAAGTCGTTAGGGGTGTATGGAAGGGAGTCCATGGTGCCAGGACTGTCATTTCGGAATGCGGTATTGTGTATGAGGTCAGAAATCCAGGCAGGTTTAGAGATACAGCAAAGGAGTGTGGGTAGGTTGGCATTGGGGGCACATGGGAATACACCAAATGAGGAGGGGGATATGGGTTGGGCATCTTTCGAGAGTAGAGAAGCGATCAGTAAAGTAAAATTTGAACAAAGACTAGCTGAAATTGAGGATACACGGTGGGCAGCGAAAGTGTACAAACAGTCTAAGCACTAAGTGGACAAACCGAACCCGCAAGCTGAGATTTAAATACATTCAACGAGATGGAGCCGATGTAGAAAAGGGAGTAAAGGAAACAGAGAGGAGATTGTGGGAAGAGAGAATGCAGGGGAAATCAGCTTTAACAATATACAGGGCACAAAAACAAGAAATAAAGAAGGAACAGCTGTATGATAATTCAGTGGGGAGCTCATTGCTGTTTGAAGCTAGAACTGGGTTGCTAAGAACGAAAACACATAGGGCTAAATGTCAGGAAGTAGACACTCTGTGCGACGTATGCAACCGCGAAAGGGAAACTAGAGAACATGTAATTTTAAGGTGCACGGGGCTTCGTCCCACCCTCTTGGGGGGGATGTCTACGGATTTGGAGGGGGCACTGGGTTTTCCGGACATAGATGGACGAATGGATAGGGAAAGAATTGCGGTAACTAAGAGGAGATTGGAAGACTGGTGGAAGATCTAGGGAAGCATAAAGGAAAAAAAAAATACAGATAAAAATCAGCAATAAATTCACTTGAAAAGAGAGAGGGGGGGGGGCTGTTATAACAAAATTCGTACAAATTAAAAAAAAGAAAAAAAGAAGGGATGACGAAATATTAGGCTAGGTGGCGCAAGCTGCCGGCCGATACAAAGGGTATAGCCATTACCATCCATTCATGGTAATTCACAGTAGTCACGGTGATAGCTGCGACAAGGAACGGCAAAGTCTTTGGGTATCGGCGTCACGCGTGAACATAAGCGCCCGGAACAAAATAGACATCTGACCAGTTTGTTCCGACCGCTTTTGTTTCTTTTTTGGTTTCGGAGTGCGTGCAAAAAGGGGTCTCCCAACATGAGCTCTTGGCATTGACAGTGCTACAAGGGCATTTTGTTATTGGCTATTTTTTTTTCCAGAGAGCGGGTTGTCGTGGTGTAGCTCAGTGGCAACGCCTCCGCTTTGCATGCAGCGGACTCCGGTTCGATTCACGGAGGTGGTGGGTGATGTTCTTTAAGGATTTGGAAACATTGAATGCAGACAGCCTACATCGCCAACTACAACTCAACGACTAAAACATCAATGACGGACCTCATATTTAATGGTGGGAAGAGCCCATAACAAGCTATCACTGTTAAATGAAGCAGAGTTGCCCTTTAAGGGCAAACTTGGAACTGTCCGAGGAATAGTCTAAGCCCGACGGGAAAAATAAACTGGAAGGGTAGTTTATGTACTGGTCACACTCTGCCACAATTAAGGCGACCACCCATCCCACGACTCGTGGGACTGTCCCGCATTGAGGGCTCGTGTCCTGCGTCCCGCGAGAAATACCAAAATCTTCAAAATGTCCCGCATTTCACACTGTCATAAATTTCACTATGCAACTCGTGGCGCTGCCGAGCAACGGGGCACGGTTAAATGCGGAGGTCGCTAGTAATCACTGTGGATCGCAATGGAAAGCAACCTGCATTCTCCCTCGGTGGCAAAATATTGTAGGAAACAATGGCTCGCCAAAAGTTGAAATATAAATTATTGTAATCAAAGCATGCTGTGTCAATGCAAAAAAACTGCCGTAAAAAGGTTTTCTTTTTGTGAAGGCAAAAAGCCTGCGGCTCGCAAGAGTCGAAAGATAATCTAAGGTTCCAAATTGGTCTAGAGCATGTTGGTAGGAAGCATCGACAGGACAGCCGACAAAGCTTTACTCTTTATTTCCATTGGATGCATCAAGTTGTGCTGCAGTCGATTTTTAGGTTTTCAACTTACACATTTAATAACATAATTGGTACAAAAAATCACTGGAGTGAAAATTATTTGAGCTTAATTGCCGCAATACAATTTGCAGGTGCATAATATGCTTTTGGACAGCACAGGATGTGAAATGTGTTAAGAGAGCGACATTTCTTGGTGTGCGTGTTCGTTTTTTCAGCTTGCAGAAGCTGGGCTCAAACTGCCTGCCAAATTGGCTCCTCCCAGTTGCCGAAAACTGGTTGGCAGCCAACCGACCAAAGAATGGCCCAGGAGACTGTGACGATTAGTTTGAGCGAGCGACACCAATGCGACTGAGAACATTGCTCAGGGGTGGAACTCATGAAACATACTTGGGAGCAGCCATGGGAGCAGCTGAAACAGCTGTTTTGGAGCAGTTTGGGGAGCAGCTAAAACTACAGTCAAACCTCAATGTAACCAAGTCGGTAAAATTCGGAATTTACTTCGTTACATCGAAATTTCGCTACATAGAAATTCGGGGCTAACGTTAAAGAAAGTTTCCACAAATGTTTCTCGGGTACACAAAACTCACCGAGGACGCCTTTATTTCGGTTGAAACTAGTCCGTCACCTTTTTCTGGAAAACGCTTGGCATTATTATTGGCATCACACGATGTTCGCATAGCCAGATGGCTAGCATCGCGTCTTCGTCTTGCTATGTGCTTGCGAACCACCTCAAGACATTGATCGCGTCCACCACTTCACGGTTACTGGGCACATCGCAGGTGTCTTTCTCATCAGGCTTGATGTCGTCCCCGTCTTGCGAGTTCCCACGAACATCGCTAGCTCCGTCGCATGACAGCAGAGTCGGTGTATAGAAAGTCGTCGAGGTCGACGTTGTTAGGGGTAGCTTTATCGCCTTCAAGGCTCCATCGCCCAGGACAACGAGAAATGCACGCTTTTAGTAAGGCCTCGCTCGAAACGAACTACGCAGCGCAAACGAAGCCGACGGACGAAACGGCGGCGGCTCTAGTTTCCTCTAGTGGCCGTTCTGTACACCCTACTCGCCAGATTCGGTCCGTTTCACCCTCTGCGCTTTATCGGGGGCCCGTTTCAGCGCATGTGCTTCCCAAAATCTTCTTTGGGACCCAAAAGTCTGTGCCGAATTGTCCGTGAAACTTCGTTACATAGAAATTTCGGCAAACAGGACTTCGTTACATAGAGGTCAAAGATACATGGCGTGCATACACTTGCGGTTAGAAAAGGTTATGTACTTCGTTACATCGAGGGTTTCGTTACATAGAAGTTCGTTACATTGAAGTTTGACTGTACATTCTGGAGCAGGCTAGGAGCAGCTCAGATCAGTTTTCATTGCACTTCAGCTTGTGTCTTAGATAAGAACGGGAGCAATTTCAATTCTGCTTAGCAGCACAGATGAACATGAGTGGTTAGTGGCCTCGGTAGATGGGATAACACTGTAACAGATGCGAGAACTTGAAACTTTGTGAGCCTTAATGAGAACCAAAAAGCAAGTACCATATGTTTCTGGAGATAGTGTCCTTGATATTTTCTGAGTGGCTTTCAGCTGCTCAAAATGCAAACCAGCACTGCTTATCGCACAACCCACACATGCTCGACATAGTAATTATATGTGCGCACCATGTGACGTGCGTAAGCAGTGGACGTGCAGTTGCGCGGAGGAACGGGGTAATAAATTTCGAGTTTATCCTATTTCAGTTCTATCAAATCACGATTAATCTTGCGGAAATTCGGTTCCAACTTCTAATGATAAAGTACAAAAAGGAATCTTTTGCTCATTTGTTTTAACTGGCCGACGTCCAGATCCCAGGCCGCAAAGCCTCAAATAATCTGACGCTTAACGACTCGACCTCACTACGGCCGACTTGCTTAACCGCTTATGGTTGAAGAATAACAATCCAGTCACAGGTGGTGCAGCGCTTGGAATTCGACCCCCGAGTTTTTTCGCGCGCTTCCGACTCGGGATACACGGGAAGAATAAACAGGACAAAGGATTGCAAGGCCGACCAAGCTGAACGCGCTCATTGCTGCCAATCGAGTCGAGAGAAACCGAAACCAAGACAAAATACAATTATTTTGGCGCACGTTTTACGATTTGGTGCATAATGGCACGAGGTATTGGCGGTGGCGCAGTTTCCACAACATGGCACAGGATGGCGCAGACAAATGCGTCTGGCGCAAAATGGTGCAAATGGCGCAGCCGTTCCACCCCCGATTGCTACAGAGTGCCACTGAAATTGGCTTTTGTTAGCCACTTCTGCCGGGTTCGAGCAAAATTCCTGGGACTCGTCGACTGGCAAGAGGCTTGTTGAGGTGCCTCGGCAGTGTAGGCTGCAAACAGTTCAAGATCCGCCGTGATCTGTCAGGAGTCTGCATGAATTTTCTGATGCCATGCCTCAACTCAGTTAACTGTCTTTGTCTCTTGCTTTTTACCTCACTGTACTGCCTTTGTTTTGCTCTGGCTCCTATTACGGGGATCGGACGAATCGTCAAGGAATGTCTTCTCTGGTCGATTTCCCCGTGGCTTACATCTGGAGCATGGCTCCACTCTCTTTCCCTGCGCTGGCAAACCAGACAAGTAGATGCTGGGAGCGGCAAAGAAACAAGTGGATATTTTCACCGACGTCTACCTTTTTTATGCTCAATTGCGCGGATTCCTCCATTCTTCATTTACGGATGTGTGCGACAGTGGTTTGTACACTCAGTCATTGGGGGCGCAGTGTAAAAAAACATGAATGACGAAATCGCCGCTCACGCTACGCTTATTCTCAACCAAATGCGTTACCATTAACGTAGGGGTTCCAACCCAGGGAAGAACGGGAATTACAAACTCTCAATGGTCCGCATATTATTGTCTTCAAAAAACCAGTCTGTTCTCCCGGGCGTCGGCGGTTTCGGATGCAGCCATTGCAGCTTCCCTCCATCACTGCCTACGGTCCGCATACTGTTGTCTTCAAAGAGCCAATCTTTCCTTCCGGGTGTCGGCGGTTTTGCACGAATGGCGCCGTCACTGTGCCTCGGTTTTACCTTGTCGCGTACGGCCGCTCCATCCCCCCCCTCCCTGCGGTGTTGGAAACGTGCCGGAAGACTCGCGTAAGAGAGAAAGTGGACGTAACGTGCAAACCAACGGAGCGGAAGAGCTTGGTGGGAACCACGTCACGGCCTCACGAAACCGGTCCGGTCCGAACCACGACCGTCCAAACAAGACGGCTGCATGCACCGGGGCAATAAATGCTAACACATTTAATAAAATGTATGCGCGCAGTATCAATGTACGAAGCGACTCGTGGTTGCTGAAGACCGTAGCCATTTGTGGGTACGGTGTAAAACTTAAACGTATGCCCGTAGTATTAAGGAACAAAGTGAATCACGGTTGCCGCCTGCACTGCTGGAGCCCAGCGCCAGTGGCGTGGTTGCCAGACCCTCATTCGGCGACCCGTTTTTCCCTGGGCGTCCAGTGGCCGACCTGCCGGGCCTGGTGGAGGGGGCGCACGAGAACCGCGGCCTGGGCCACGCGTTCCTGCGCCATGCCGAGCGCTGCACCTGCCTCTTGTTTGTGGTGGACCTGGACTGCCCCGACCCGGCCGGCCAGCTCCAGGTGCTGCTCTCTGAGCTGGAGCTCTACCGGCCCGGCTTCAGCCGGGGTCCCCACCATGCCGTGTTGGCCAACAAGGTGCGTACGGACACTCCCCGCACTCGGGGCCAGGCTGTGTGGTCGACAAACGACTGCATTTGTGCCCTGCAGGGATCTGAATGTAAAGCTAGGACTTGTTTAGTTCAAAGCCATGCTCCCGTATCACAATAGGGGAAGATGGGCTTTGCTTCTGCCTTACACGTGGGCCCATGCTTCTATGCACGACTTGCCCAAGTTCACACTCTGCCGGTGGTGTAAACACCAATGGAGATGGTTTTGTCTTTTTTTGAATTTGATCAAACCCCTCTGCATCGAAATTACTAGACCGTAAATTAGCCAGGCCGGCAACAGCGAAGGGCCATTGTTGGAAATGGCGACACATTCCCCGGGGTGAAGTGGAGAATTGGCCGTTGGCAGATGGACATCCCCCGAGCCTCGGAACGTCTGGAGCAGTTGAGGAAGTGGATCGACGGACGCTACCCGCTGCTACCCATCTCGGCCAAGTTTGGGGACAACCTCTTGGCCGTACTCAAGCACGTGCGTCGGTCCTACGACGCATCCCAGGAGCGGAGCTAGCGACGACTCGGCATCGAGTGAACGAGGTTGGCAGCAGTAGTGTAGATTGGACACGGCTCATCTTGGTGCATCGACCAGGACACGAGTGAATCAATAAACATGCATTGAAGTGTTTCTTGCGCTTGTAAAAGGTTTTACGTCGAGGCACATTTAAAAGTCAGAAGGGACATTTTTTTGTTGGCTGAAGGTCGTTTGGCACCAGAAGAGTTGGGGGATGTGCTTCGAAACAAGGCACCTTAGTTTTTCCCTCATTCTAGTACGTTCGTCACTGTCAAACTCGAAGAAAGTGCTCCGATTTACAAATTACTCTTGGCAATCGAGGATACTGCTAGCTTTGGCATAGTTCCCTTATCTTTCTTTGACTGGGATCATGGAGTGGAGCGACAGTTTATTTTGAATATTTTTTCGGTGGCTGCTGCACCTTTATTTCTTACACCTTTAGTGTGCCTATTCCTTCAAAAAACTAGCAGATCGATCACGCAACAGCACACCATTTGCTTGGTCGGCTTTATTTTGCATCTCTGAGCATTGCACTAGACCGTGTAAAAGTGCCGGCAACTGGAAAACACACTTGGGAACACTATTCGTAAAAATGAGCGCATTAGCATGTATTGACCACATTGAGCTCTGTAGAGAGAACACATGGAGATAGCCTTTGTTTATCCTCCGCGTTGATGTCCCCCGGTATTGTTTGCATCGAGGGAAGAGCTTTCTATGTTGGAGCAGTTGGCCGCACTGAGTCGTCCCAACTGGGATTAGGTTATTGGCTTTTACGTTTAGCCTCCTTTTGTTTGGAAGCACTTTGGAGGAACTCAGTTATAAGTTGGGCAAAAGGAGAAAAGCTTTAACCAATGTAAGTGACAAGTCTTTGCCAACACAAGCAAGTACTTTGATTGGAAACCGCAAACTAAAGACCTCTCCGAGCATCTGAATTCTATTTGTAGTATTGCCTATTCTGCAGTGGCATACAGTGCCAGCACATTATTCTATGCTGAGTCAGTGGATCTCTTATGACCAAACAAGGCACAGTTGCATGGAGGGGAAAACGTCTTTTGAAGTGCAAACCTGAGTGATGCACACTTTGTACCACGTGCCGGGTACGACCACCTAGGCGTGGTAGAGTCGCAAAAATGAGTTTGATCTTTTACCAAAACAGACACCCAAAGAGGGCCTCCGAGGGAGGTGACTAGATACAGTCAGCTAGCTTCTAGAAGTAACTTACCGTGCCACTTCTTTCGACGGTTCTATAGACACAAATTACAGCCAATGTGCCCTAACTAGTGGGTACGTCGATGACTAACATTCCATACATGTATAGGGGCGATATTGGCAAACGTTGGCCGACGTATCTCGAGACGTGTGCCGCTTGGGACCGGAAGCAGGCGGGGCCTCAGAGCAGGGTCCTGGCCTGTGGCTTGTAGCGATCCCTCACCCCTCCCATGGGGGCCACGGTCAGCTTGGGGGCCACCACCGACGCCTCCACGGGGAAACCTGCGGCCGGCCAATTCCACCTGCGCGCATTGGCGTGCACTTCACCCACGTGGAATGCGAAAATGTCAACATTGTTACGGCATTTTCTAAAGGCAGTACGGTCAGATGAAAATACCACAGACACTAGAAGATAGCTCCACGAGAGGATTGGTTGGGGTACGAATGAACTGCAAAAGGTTGGACTTTCCCATGGAGGTACTTGTGCGCATCTTGTGTCGGTGATCGATACACAATGATGTGTAGAGCAAAGCTGTTAGTGGGACTCTTCACGTAAAGAGGTTTATAGCAATTTTGTGAAGGAAAGCAGAAATGAGAAATTATGGGATGCAAGGACAGGCACTCTATGTTTGGAAGCCTTTCATGCTTCAAAATATGGAGCACTTCCGTGAAAGTGTACTCAAAAGAGTGCTTCGCACATGCACTTTGCTCGTTGATATTTTTTTTTTTTTTTTTTTTTTAGTCTGCAGACACTTGGTTACGAAGAGGTAGGTTCCTTGGCAGTGCCTTTAAGGCCGGTTCACACGCGACTGCTTACGACCGTCTGCCTTAAAAACTCTTACGACGAGAGAACACACTGGCCCCACCTATCGGATGCAACACTTGCACTTTCCCTGTATATTTTTTTTGTGCAACATTTTTTTTTTTTTTTTAGTCTGCAGACACTTGGTTACGAAGAGGTAGGTTCCTTGGCAGTGCCTTTAAGGCCGGTTCACACGCGACTGCTTACGACCGTCTGCCTTAAAAACTCTTACGACGAGAGAACACACTGGCCCCACCTATCGGATGCAACACTTGCACTTTCCCTGTATATTTTTTTTGTGCAACATTTTTTTTTTTTTTTTTAGTCTGCAGACACTTGGTTACGAAGAGGTAGGTTCCTTGGCAGTGCCTTTAAGGCCGGTTCACACGCGACTGCTTACGACCGTCTGCCTTAAAAACTCTTACGACGAGAGAACACACTGGCCCCACCTATCGGGGGCAACACTTGCACTTTCCCTGTATGTTTTTTTTTGTGCATCATTTTTTTTTTTTTTTTTAGTCTGCAGACACTTGGTTACGAAGAGGTAGGTTCCTTGGCAGTGCCTTTAAGGCCGGTTCACACGCGACTGCTTACGACCGTCTGCCTTAAAAACTCTTACGACGAGAGAACACACTGGCCCCACCTATCGGATGCAACACTTGCACTTTCCCTGTATATTTTTTTTTTTGCATCATTTTTTTTTTGACAATGTTACGAATAATTATTTCTTATAGGTAGCATGTACATCTGATCTCGCAAATTCAGCAAAACCTTGGCTCTAGTGCAGGGGGTCGGCAACCTTTTGCAGCGGCGGGCCGAGTCGTCACGAAGCCGAAGCAAAGGGGCCTGAAGAGCAAGTCACGAAGGTGCTTTTCTGGTGTCGCGAGACTCCCGCTCTAGTGAAATGCAGTTCCACCTCATAAATGTTCTCTGGTCGTGAGAGGTGACGAGAACTCCAAGGAGAGCCCCAAGTTGGGCCCAAGGGGGAAGGCAGCACCTCGAAGCGTCCCTCGGAGATGAGTCCCGGGGGCAGGAGCTGCAACTGCTTGCTGCGTGGGTCGAACCAGTGGACGAAGCCCTGGCAGACGTTCTTGGCCAGGGAGAAGGCGTAGCTGCCAGAGGAAGTGAGCCCCACGAAGCGGCCCTCGCAGAACAGGGGCTCCTGGCCCCAGGCCCAGGGGTCCCGCTCGCAGTCGTGCTCCCCTCCCAGCTGGAAGAAGGCCAGCTGCCGACGGAGGCCCTCCTGGGCCTGCTGCTGCAGCGCACCCTGCCCGATGAATGCCGGCTCCTTCTGCGTTGCACAGTGCAAGCCTTAGACCACTTCCACATACGCATGTCCCCCAAAAAATTTAAGGCACTTTTTTTTTGCAAAAATAAAGTGTGCTTAGTTTCTTCCCAAATGTAGCGCCAGCAGACCAAACCAGATGCCAAAGTTTTGAAACAAACCATTACAACAGAACCCCTTTAGAGTCAACCTGTCGGGACTGGGCAGTAATTTTACTATATTGGGAGTTATATCGGAAGCACCTTAAAAAACCTGTTATTGAAGCTTTACAAAGGGAAAAGAACAAAACGTTTATCAGTCCAAAAACAAACACCAGAACTATAAAAATACCACTTACGTTGCAGTAAAGAAATTCGTTATAGCAGTTTGTTTTCTGGGTGCTTTGTACTTCACGAGGAAGGCTCGTTGTGTGGGCAGAGTGTTACTCATTAGCATCTGCTGCATGTAGAGTCTCACTGACTGTCCAAAGCCAGCAAGAGCCTTGTAGCGGTAAGTTCAGGATCTTCCTCTGGGCAGCACTTGTTTGGTCCATTATTCATCGGTCGCTGGATGCTAACGGCTGTACCCTTTATCACGGGCGGTCGCTTGCGCCACCTAGCCTAGAAATTAAGAACCGCAAGTAGGATTTCTTTACTTTGCCAATTTGCTTACTCTCTGCAATTTCGCAACTGCGAAATTGCAGAGAGGCTGATATCCCACACCAGGCGGTGTGGGAAATCAACAGGATGACCTTTGGGGTATCGGGCAAAAGAACTAAAAATATCCCCCCTTCTTTTCCCCAGCGAAGGAGTTGCCAATTTTCCACTGGTCAAACCTAGTCGGCGTTACCCCGGCGCCGGGCCCACTGGGAGAATGGGTGGAGATTGGGTCAAAGCCACGCGGGAGGGAGTCCCAATTTTCCTCCGTCGCACCCGTCCCCAGCTGTGTCGGTTGGTTGTACGGCATTCAATTCTCCCTAGATGATTTCCACCAGCCGTCCAATGTCCTCTTTATTAAAATGCACCTATCATCCATTCTTCCATTCTCGTCTGCAAACCCAGCACTCCGGCTACATCTGTCACCCCCTCCGGGTGGGTGGGAGCAAGCCCTGCACACCTTAACACCAAATGTTCTATTGTCCCTTGGCATACGGTACAGTGCATATCCATTTCTTCATACTTTGCCCTATATGTCCTAGACCTCAATACTCCTGTTCTAGCCTCGAATAACAAACAGTTGCTCCGTGAATTATCGTACCAACGTTCCTTCTTTATTCCTTGTTTTCGTCCCCTATACATAGTTAAGTCTGATTTTCCCTGTATTCTTTCCTCCCACCTTTTGCTCTCGGCTTTTTTACTTCCCACAGAGGCAGTCTCCTCCACCTGAGGACTTGAGTTTTCCGGTTTAGTTTGTCCATTTAGCGTTGAGAGTTTTCATGTATAGATTCTTATATACCTTCTTCGCCCATCGTGTATCCTCAATTGTGTCTTTGTTGGAAGTTCAACTTATTAATTGCCTCTCTAGCCTGGAAAGACGGCCAGCCCACGTCTCCCTGCACTCCTTCATTTGGTGTGTTCCCATGTGCCCCCAATGCCAGGCTCCTCTGGCGGGTCTCTACGCTCGACTGGACCTCAGATTCCATGCATAATACCGCATTGCCAGAAGACAACCCCGGCACCATGACTCCTTTCCCCCCCAACAACTTGATATATATTGTAACTCCATAGTGCACTATGCTTCATCTGCCTTCCTCCTTTCGAGGCATTCTTTTCCCTCATTCGGCCATATTCCTAGCTATTCATACTTCTCTACATGTTCTTTTAAAACTTGTCCAATTTTTGGTGCATCCCCCTTTTCGTCGTTATAAACCATTATTCCCGACTTGTTGCTACTGAATTTCAGGCCCAGAGGGTCTCCTGCCTCTCCACAGATCTTTATCAGCTCCTGTAACCTATCCCGGCTATCTGCTAACAGTACAATGTCATCCGCATAGAACATTCCTGGTACAACTTGGTTTACTTTTCCCCCTCTCTCTCCATATATGACAAGTCAAAACCTAAATTTCACGCTTCTAATTACTTTTCGATTCTACGCATGTATATCATAAAAAGTAGAGGGGATAGGAGCCAACCCTGTCCGAGTCCTTTTGTTATTTATGACGGTTCTGTTATTTCTGCTTCCCACGTTATAACAACCTTATTATTTGTGTATACCTGCTGTAAAAGCCTAATCAAATGTGCATCTAAATCGTGCTCTCTCAGCTCTACCCCCGAGAGTTTTTTCTGACTCACATCTAGGAAGGCTATCCATAATGGCTTTTTACTCATCCGTGCCACCTCTATACATTGGGTGATGATGAATAAGTTATCATCTAATCTCGATGATGTTATGCTTCTCCTTAGTTCCCTCGACTTCCTATAGCAATCTCATTCTGCTGTTTCCAATCATTGGGTGCCTGACTTGACTAGTCTCGTTCCTATGCCATCTGGTACTTGACTTTCTGCTCCATCCCGTTCCCCCGTGGTCGGTTTGTGCTCCGTCCAATCTCGTTCGGATCAAGTTCTGCGAATGTTGCCTCGATTGTTTGTCTAATAAATTCCCTCGGCCTCTCCACCCATCCTCTCGTCTGTGGTCAATGAATAATGGAACCCTCCCGTAGCCAGGGGGGGGGGAGGCCCATGGGGCCCGGGCCCCACCCCCTGGCTACGTGCCTGCTTCCATGTATCTTCGGAATTTCGAAATTGACCAACTTCACTGCCAGCAAATCTCTCACAAAATCTGCAAAGATGCATAATACGGAAGCGGATGACATGTAACGTCAAGATGCTGGCCAGGAGGCAGCCGCATCGTGCTAATTAAGGAATGTCTGTGCAAGCCAGGCTAAATGCAAACAAAGCCGAGCTCATTTGTCTTGCAGTCATACGTTTAAGCAGAAGGCGGAGGGACAGGAATTTTTATCGAGATGGGGGGGGTTTATAAGCGTGCTTAGACACCGGCCCGAGTCACTGACCTGGAGTTTGACCCTTGCACTGCGGTTGGCCTCGAGGGGAGTGACGCTGCTGTCCAGTTCCTCTGCCCAGAATGGCACAAACTTCTCAATGCGCAGCATGCGCAGCGCATAGTAGCCCACGTCCAGGACGCCGTAGTCTCGGCCGGCCTTCTTCAGCTGCCCGTACACGTGTTGGGCATACTGGGACGAAACACAGAGTGCTCATTCTGTTAATGAAAGCACCGCTGGTGGACAAGGAGCCAAAAATGTCTACTCTGCCGCAGAACGTGCGGATTCAATTGTTCCAGTCTATGGTAAGAGTCCGGTAAATGATTGGGTTCAGAAAAGTTTTGCTCGAAAAAGCGGCGCAGGATTTTGAGCATGTGCAACAACACGTCCCTCTCTACGCAGCAGATAGCATTTGTGCACAAACGCACAACACACACTTCCTCGTCCTACAGATGTAAATCAATATAACTGGTTCTCTGCATGCTTAGACATGCTAGGTTAGTTCAGAAACTGCATTTATTAATTGGGCAACTACCACACATACTGCGTTATAATTTTATAATTTTCTGGTCTCAGCATCACAGAGAGCGAGACATATGTCGGATCAGAAGCCACCACCACGTAAAGGAAGGTAAATAAAAGAAGAGTAAATGTGCAGGTCCATCGCAGACATGACCAATACTTGGGACCATGGAAGCAGAAGACGTGTGGACACACATCCGGTGTAGCGTGTGCATAGGGGAAGACCTAACTGCAGAGAAGCGGCGCCTTAGTTTTTGTGAACATAAAAAGTTCACGAAAGGTCGAAGATGCCCTCCCATCGGGTGAGGTGAAAACAGTATGCGAGCGGGCTTACCTCCGAAGGAATGTACAGAGAGTAGCCGGGTTCCAGGGTGTTGTTGTAGCCGAGCACGAGCACGTTGGTGGCGTACGCAACGTCCATCTCCTGCGGGGACATCAAGCGGAGGTGCTGCACGCTGCGCTCCAGACACACTGGGCTTAGCGACTTCACCACCTTAACGATCCCCAGGGAAGCCAATATTTCACTAGGAGGCTACATTCTCAGCCTCTAAGTACAGTATTTGTTCCTAGTTTATGTCTGTGTACACCTTCTTTCCCTCCTTCTATGTCCCGCTGCACTTGCATGACCACCAATTGCAAAGACTCGCTAGGGGCCTGTCGTTCAGTACCTGGAAGGCGTCTCCAATTGATGTGTTTAGCGTCCCGTTCCACCCATGTGTCGGAAGTAGTCTCGAAGTGGCAACAAATAACGTCGCAAAAGCCGTAGCGCTACGCTGTCGGATGTTGCGATCCTGGTGGTTGGTGCTAAAAGTTCCAGCAAACGCGAGTGTCGCTGTGGTCATGGCATCCCAACTCCTGGCTGCCTTCCGTAAATTGTAGAGCTGCCTGCGGGAGAACAGGCGTCTGCCACCATTGCCGCCGTGCGACACCGCCAGCACCGGTGACAGCGTGACGCTTCTACGAGGTCATCGGGTGGAAATCGAGGGACCACTTTTTTGGACGAGGTAAACGCACCAGTCAGAGACGCATCTCAGGCACCGTATGATTATGAATGGGACGAGCAAAGCCTCGCCGCAACCCGGGCATGGAGTGTCGGGAGTGCGCACCTGGCAGGTGAATGGCTCCACGTCAATCTCCCTTCCCGTGACCTCCTCGAGCAGGCTCCTGGACTTGGGGCCCAGGATGTAGAGGACCGTGTAGAGCGAGGTGACGTCCCGCAGGGACACGGAGCCGTCCTGCGGCAAGTGCCGCCGCACCCACTTGGCAATGCGCGTCTGCTGCGCCGTGGGGGACACCATGAAGTACCTGGGCGGGACGGCAGCGGCTCGACTCGACGTGTCCACTCGTAGAAATTTCGTTTGATTCAATACAGTTTGTTTATTATCGGTAATATCAATATTTGATTATATTACGATTTGATATCAATATCAATATTGATGGACGAAGAGCGTGTTGGTGCGGGTCAAGATTGAAGAAAGAATAAACACATAGGACAAAGACAACACAACCGTATCTTTCAATCAGTATGGCTTTCTGCCCATACCCTCGCTACACTAGCTGAAACATGCGTACAGAAACAAAGTCAAGTCTTCTATGTCCCTGTTTAGTTTTTATAACCAAACTTGTTTTAACTTGAGGTTGATGGGATTGAGTGGCTACCATTGGCGATGACGACAGTTATGCGGCAAAACAAGGGTCGACATTAGTAATCCTTGTAGGCACTTTCTCGCAGTCTTCGCTCCATTTCTGACGAAGCGCCCCTGGCCCTTAGGACTTTGGACATGCATGATCCAGACAGGAAACCTTTTGTCACATCTGGGCCCAGATCTTTCCAGAGACAAAGTGAGTCACGAGAGGCTCCAGAGAGATCCAAAATTGGGCGACTCGAGGAGCCTAGTCCACGTTCGCCAAACTTTGAAGTGTGGTTTGCAGCTTTTCAAGCCTTTCAAGTTCTCAAATTTTGTGAATGTCTCGCTGCCGAACGGCCCCACCAAGTGGATTTGTCACTCCTTTCCTTTGACCACCAAAATATAGGCACAGTGCACCGAAGCAAAGTCGAGCAGCGAGGAAGTGTGGCTCCTCCTGCTCCGAGCACCCACCGGTTGGCGTCCATGCGGACGAGGATGCAGTCATTCTCGTAGCCTCCCCGGTCGTTCTGCATCCCCGTCTGCACGATGTGCCCCACCGGAACGTCCACCTCGTTGGAGCAGAGCATCTGCAGCAGGGACACCACTTCCAGGCCGCCAGACTGAAACGGGGGGGACCGCCATGACGCCAACTGCACTTGGGAGGAGGGCCTCCAACGATGCTGGCACGTCGGTTTGCCCAGGTCCCATTTGAAACAGGCAGAAAAGTTTGTGGCTGACAATACCCAGGAATCTCCGGACTGCCACCGCTACCACCAGAGCACCCTTAAGTAGGGACTTGATTGATGCTCCAGAACAGTTTGTACATAGTTCTTGCCATGCTATGTCTCTCCTACTTATTCTACTACCATATACTGTTTCGGTAATTTCTTGTCTCTTATAATCATCACCTCCCAATGGCAAGCATGGAAAGCACTGACACAGTACACACACGGTTACAACTGGATGCCAAAAATAACTCTAAAGAAATGTCACGTCCGACGATTTTGGTACAGAAACCAAAAGAAAACCACGAGAGGCAAATTATAGACAAACTTGGGAAACAAACAACAAGCAGCGAACAAGTGCAGACTCAAAGAATGGGAAAGGCTCTATCTTGCCCACCTCAAGGTAGAACTTGGTGAAGGAGGACATGTCACTGATGCCCACCCTCTCCCGGCAGGCCACGTACTCCTGGTGCACCAGCTCCAGCCAGTCGGGCTGGCCGTACGTGGGGGATGCGCTCAGCTGCCTCTCCCCTGTGCACAGGTGGGGACACCACTGGATGGTGGATGGGCAGATGACACGGGGCCACACACATCCACCATTCAAACGAGGACAACTCTACCAAGTTGAGGCAACTGCGTGCCGCGGGAGGGCGAGGAAGGGAGCAGAACATGGCAAATCCTCATCATTGGCTCGGTTTTGCCCAAAGAAAGAACGACAAAAAAAGTGGAGAAAGAAAGCAGACAGAAGGTGAGGCATGTTCATTTTGCCACAACGAGTTCAAGTTGTTCGAGTGCTAGTCCACCTTCTTTATTTTTATATAATGCGCAACGCCGTTATTTTTTATTGTAAAGTAAGTTAGAAAGGAGCAAGATACACACCAATGTTTTGCTGGTTCTTTGTGTGTATTAAGGCGCTGCGAGCGATATGGGCCATCAGGACCACCTCTGGGACTACCGGTGTCCGAGTTCACACTCTGCCTTCTGAAGCGGCCAGAATGTGTGCAACTTTTTCCTCTAAATTACTATACCAAATCTACGGCGAGCCAGTACTGATGGAGCTGGTGCCACTCTCGACGGACGTGGCACTAGATTATTTGCAGAAATGACGCACGACGACGGTTCTCACCCGCAGCGTGCAACTAGGCTCACCCGACTCGTGCTGCGTGTCGAAGAAGAGGGCTCTCTCAAAGCCCATGCGCTCTCCGAGGACGGCCCCCTGCTGCTCCTGCAGGGGAAACAGTGGCGAGCAGCGAAGACGCCGGCCCGTGCGGAACTCCGCCTGCACACGGGCATCGGGCTCCTTGGGACACTCGGTTCCTGGCCGGCGTTGCGCCGCCTTTCGCATACGTCCACACTCGGGCTCACGAAGCAGAAGAACGGTGCAGACTTTATTGGCAAGATGATGACAGTCACCCCTAATACTTCGAGATAAGGGATGACACGAAACAGAACCTACCACGCGCATTCTTTTCCGTTTAGGCGTAATATTATGCGTTATAAAAGAGCCTCGGTTGCAGTGGCACCCTGAACCAATTTGGACTCTTCCTCAGCACAGCAAACGGCTTGCGAGGAGAGAGTTTGCTCTTTCGGCCTAATGCCGTCCTGCTACGAGCGAGTGAAATACCGGCGGGTCCGAGTTTAGATGCATCCAAGTTTGGATGAGAGGGGCACCAAGCTGCTCGTGTTTCAAAGTTTGTGAATGAGTGAGCTGGCCCGTGTCGATGGCTGGGATTGCCTACGACATCACCCTTGCAGCGGGCTTTGCTGCAATACTATTGGCATAGACTCGAGAAAGTGTGAAACGTCGGAGGCACTGCAACAGGAAATATTAGTTGCAACGGGACTAATACTGACTTCATTTGTACCACATACGACGAAATATATGAAGGACATAAAAAACGAAAGACGTTTACAACTCCCTGTAAAGGCTCGTTCGTTCACAGAGACCCGTTTTCTTACGTTACGTTACGAAATGTCACTGGGAAATCTGTGCTTCGTATTAAGCGTGTGTACCAATTCAAGGAGATAGCACGCGACATTCGAGACACGACTGTTTCGGTGACGACGAACTAGGGCGGTGAGTTACCCTGGCAACCAAGGACACAAGGCTCGCCGTAACGTAACGTAAGGAGTTGAGCTCGGTTCAACTTTTCACACAGCACCGTTTTTTTATGTTAGTCTAAGTCACCGAAACATTTGTGTCTCGAATGTCGCGTTCCAGGCTATCTTTTTGAATTGGTAGCCACGCTTTATACGAAGCACAAATTTCCCGGTGACTTTTCGTAACGTAACATAAGAAAACGGGTCTGTGTGAACGAGCCTTAATGCCGAATTAGAGCGCAGCTCTTGAGGAGGAGGAGGGGAGGGTATGGAGAGGAGGGCATGCCCCTCCTCCTCCTCTTCCTCCCCTCATTATCCTCCCCCTCCTCCTTCCTCCCTCCTCCTCGTGACGTCACGTGAAGGTCACGACCTTCACGAGTGACGCTCTTGACCTTCGTCGCGACGTCACTCGTGACGTCGCTTGTAACCCTCGTGACGTCACTTGTGACCCTCGCGATGTCACACGTGACGTCATTATGGGAAACGTCTCATAATGCAACGCAGTGTCACGAGTGAGACCCGCGCATTGCATTATGGGACGTTCCCATAATGCAACGCACGTTTACGCTGACGGCGATGCCGCTCAAGCCGGAAACGGGCGCCAAAGAGCTGTACTCTAAAAACAAAACAAGAGGAAAAACACGAGCTGGGAGTGATGCGAAAGAAGGGGCGAGCGAGAGACCTGGAGCGGGTGTGGCTCGAGGCAGGTGCGTCCCACGGCCTCGGTGACCCTCTCCCTGAGGAACTTGGCGTTGTTGTGCAGGTCGAGGAAGCGGCGGCAGTCGCAGGGCAGCAGGTAAGCCCGGGGGGCCCCGTCGCACAGCCATAGTGCCAGGGCACGCCCCACCCCTCCCGCGCTCTGGGCCTGGGCCCCGTTCATGCCCACTGCCAAGAACAGGCCCTCTACCTGCACCCGGTCCGCAGAACCCTCAATCTTATACTTCGTTGGCGACAGCACCAACCGCCCTCCCAGTGTCACCTTCAGTCTTTATCGGGCACATTCGCTCCACAAGCGTGCACCTGCTCTACGTTCCACATGCTTTTTTCATTCCTTTGTGTTTCCTCTTGGATTCTGACACGTTCGCTCGTCCTCAACTTTTAGAAAAAATGAGGCAACATTAACTGTCCGATTGTGTTGTAAGTTTTAGTTTCATGCTCGGTTATGCTCAGAAGACGTATGACAGACACTCAAAGAATTGTGCCCCTCAGACCTTCAAACTACTTCAAACCCAATATAGCCTCGCTATACAGTGCAATCCACTTATAATGATAATGAGAAAACCTAAAAATGTAACTGCTACAACCGATTATCATATGTATCTGGACTGGACATCCGACGCAAAAACCTCCAGAAACTGATCGTTATAAGTGGATTGCACTCTCTAGACACACGAGTGAATCTATGGCCACCCCAATATCTTAGGCTTTAACATGAGGAGGAAAACCACATAAAATGCGGGCATCTCTATTACAAAAATAAAAATAGTCCCGTGTTAATCCACACTACAGTGACAGCAATAGCTGCAACAATATTAAGCCACGACGAATTGGTTGGGCATTGGCGTCACGTTCAGGCACCGTGGGGTGTGTGAATAAAAGCGTTCAAAACAAAAAAGAGATTGGACCGTTTTGTTCCGAACGCTCTTGTTTCTTTTTACAGCGGAGCTGTTAAGGGCTAGTTTCCCCAGGATCGTGTCCGCCAGCAAATAAATGTCGACACAACACTCCGGACAGCTACCGCCATCTAGGCGCGACGCCGGCACATTAGTACAGCTCCACTGCTCTTCCTTCTTCACCAGAGTGGAAAGGCTGAAAGTTTTTTTTGTTCTGGATCGCGTGAAAGCGCATCTTCTGGCACGAGCTCTCGCCATTGACAGTGCTACAATGGCATTTTGTTATCGGTTATTTTTTTTCCCCAAGGAGTGCCTGCAGTGGGCGTCGGGTACTACAAAAACTCTAAGTATAAAGGGGGTTAGTTGTTAACGCTGTGGTATAGCTCTGTGGTAATGCCTTTGCTTTGCACGCAGCGGACCCAGGTTTGATTCCTGTGGGTGGCAGGCAATCTTTTTCAAGGATTTGGCAACATCGACGACAGACGCCCTACTATGCCAACTATAACATCCATGATAACTACAACTACAACAACGCACATCATTTCCGGTGGTGAGAAGAGCTCATAACAGCTATTGCTCTAAAAAACAAAAAACGTCCGGGGACGATGCCCCCCCAGACGTTTCCCCCTCTGTATCGATGCCACTGCAAGAAACAGTTCAATGAAACATCCTCAGGAGACTGTCAGATTGAAGAAGAGGTATGAATACTTTGTTTCTTTCGCTTCTCGACAGCAAAACTATGCTGTTTCAAGACAAGCAAAACTACATCTTAATTGTGAAGACTGATGACAGAATCAATGCCAACTGCATATGCAATCTGACTAATTCTTAACCACCCACCTAGCTCTTCTAATCTGTGAAAGAGCTCTGCAAATGAAAACAATGTCAAAGTACCTCGGATGTCTCTCCAAGGATGCAGTGGTTGTCCGGCGTGAAGGTCTCTGGTGCCGTTACGAGTTCTGCCAACTCCAGGTGGCGAAGGTCTGGAAAACGATGCTGGAACTGCTCGTAGATGCCCTCTGCAGAAAGGTTGATGCACATTTGGGTAGCCTGATCGGGCGTTGAACACAGTGAGGGATGACCCACATAGAAGAGAAATGGGAAGTCGCTAGGGAATGAAGCGAGACTCAACTGAACTGAGGGTAGTCCGGTGCCAGACGGAGGAATTCAAACTTGTCCGGCACGTCGTAGTGGAAGAGTGGCTTGGCCGTCTCCTCAAAGCCGCCGACCAAGAAGCCGCGGCCGAAGGTACGGCTGTACACGCGGCCGTCGTAGTCCCACACCACTGCATGAAAGTGGTCGATGCCGTCCTCGTCGGTGGTCGGAAATAACGTCCCCCATTGGCCTAACTGTGCCAGGTTGGGAGCTGCAGAGTTCATGCCGTCACTTACCTGGCAGGGTGCGGTCCATGTCGTCCACTGGCTTGGTGATTCCAAAAGAGTGCTTGGCCGCGTGGATGGGCACAGAAAACTTGGGCTGGCTGGCCTGGGCTAACTCCCGGGACCACTGCAACGACAACATGTATCAACATTGCTAGGGTTCAGAAGCACGGTGCACCAATATATTGTCGGCTGAATACACAAGCTAGCCGTAATGTCGCAGAAAGGCTTCGCTCTATATAAGTATAACATATATAAAGTTAAATGGCCCGGACGTTTTGAGCACCAAATGCTCAACAAATATCGCCGTCGCATCAAAGATAGCCCGAGTTCATACAGGTTGATGCCAGGAGGTGTCACTTACAAAGACTAGTACTCCTAGGTTGAGGTCAGTCGTAACAAAGTTACGGGAGCCCATCTGGCTAAACCGAAACGTTTAAAACAGATCTTCACCTTAGAAAAACTAATTTTTGTCTCGCACTCCAATGCTTCCAATGCCGATTTCTTGAATTTTACTACGGCAAGTGCACATGTGGTGGCGGGCTAGCAGACGCTCTGCATAAGGGTTATTACCTTTCTCTCTAGCCCCGCACACCACTACATATGTCCACTTAATGCATGAATAAAAAAAAATTACACCATCTTCCCGAGGGGAACCATGGGGTGATGCGGAGCATCGCAGATCATTATTAACGGTGTTATTAACGGTGTTAGTAACGTTGTTAACTTGCGTGTTATTACGTTGTTAACTTGCGTTGGTTACCACACATCGCGTGAACGTTGTTGGAAACTCCGCGATGCTCCGCATCACCCCATGGTTCCCCTCGGGAAGATGGTGTAATTTTTTTTTTTTCGTTGTTGACGTTTACACGCGGCTTCCCGTTCTCGAAGGTCGGGTTCCGCCGCTCGCTTCGTACGTTTATGTTGAACTTCACGGTCCCGAACCTCAGGTTCTGCTGCTCGACGTTCACGAACCAATGCGGCTTCCCGTTCTCGAAGGTCGGGTTCCGCCGCTCGCTTCGTACGTTTATGTTGAACTTCACGGTCCCGAACCTCAGGTTCTGCTGCTCGACGTTCACGAACCAACGCGGCTTCTCGTTCTCGAAGGTCGGGTTCTGCCGCTCGCTTCGTACGTTTACGTTGAACTTCACGGTCCCGAACCTCAGGTTCTGCTGCTCGACGTTCGCGAACCAACGCGGCTTCCAATTCTCGAAGGTCGGGTTCCGCAGCTCGCTTCGTACGTTTACGTTGAACTTCACGGTCCCAAACCTCAGGTTCTGCTGCTCGACGTTCACGAACCAACGCGGCTTCCCGTTCTCGAAGGTCGGGTTCCGCCGCTCGCTTCGTACGTTTACGTTGAACTTCACGGTCCCGAACCTCAGGTTCTGCTGCTCGACGTTCTCGAACCGCCGCTGCTTCACGTTGTCGTAGTTCAGCATCCGCCGCTCGACGTTGACGAATGGACGCCGCTTCTCGTTGCCGTAGTTCAGGGTCTGCCGCTCGCTTCAAGCGTTTGCGCTCAGCGTCGCGTGCCCTTCGCTGCGCAGTTTTGTCTTCAGTGGACGTAGCGTTGCTGTTAGTTTGTGGGGTGGTGCTGACGCTTGCTTGCGCCAACCCACTAACTGACGGGACTGTTGCTTCCATCACACTTCATCGGAAGAACGGAGTGAAATGGAGTCAACAGCGCTGAACTGAACGCGCAGAGCGCGCTACCGCTGCTTATATTCACACTTGAAGGAGAGGAGACTAGAGGAGGAGAGTTGCGCATGCGCGCGCGGTGTGAGTAGAAGCGAACGCACGCGAAGTGCACGCAGCTGGTAGAGAGAGAGAGCAGAGAGAGTAAAGCGCGAGACACATGCGCGAAAAATCCATCCGATCCGACGTCCGATCCGGCAATACGACTGCCTGATCCGAAAAATTTGGTCGCTTCAGACGTCGGATCGGCGATCCGACGTGCGTCCAACGCGCCAGATAGTTTCGCACGGCAGACGGACTGTCGGATGCGTCCAGCCAATGACAGCACAGCTAGCGCGAACGTCATGATGACGCACTGGGTCTGGCGGGACGAATAAGAAAGCGGGACGGGCGACGGGAAGCCGGACGCGTGGATCCCGCTGACCCATTCGAAAAAGATGGCCCCGGCAAAGAATGCACGCGAGCTCCTAACGTCGCTCGTGCGAGCTAGACCGTCAATCTGGGACCAGATATCTATGAACGCGGACCTCCGCTGGAGTGCTTGGATCTCCTGGGCGGAGCCGAACGGATCGTCGTGTCGCATGCAAGGTCGGAAGCGTGTGTCTCAAACTGTCGCGTGCGGCGATTCGGAGCGGCGTTCGGACTGTCGGATCGGACGTCGGATCGGACGATTCTGTCGTCCATGTGTCTCGCGCTTAACGCGCAGCTGTTGGAGAGAGGGAAGGAGGAGAGTTGCGCATGCGTAGTGTGAGTGCGGACTACGACGCCGCGGGACATAGACCCGAGCAAGAGATGCTCCGCATCTAAAAAAACTTTCAGCCTTTCCACTCTGGTGAAGAAGGAAGACCGGCGAAGCTGTACTATGGTGGGACGACCAACAACCAACAGATGTCGGCAGCGGCACCGGCGCAAGCTTACCGCCCGGACGCGCCAAAAGCAAGCATGTAGTCGAAATTACTCGACAACCTCAAGGACGATGCCTAGAGGACGACGTCTAGGACGACCTCAAGGACAACGCCTAGGACGACCTCAGGTACGACGTCTAGGACGTCCTCAACGACGACTTCTAGAACGACCTTGAGGACAATGTCTAGGACGACCTCAAGGATGATGTCTAGGATGACCTCAAGGATGACTTCTAAGAAGACCTCAAGGACAACCTCAAGCGCAACCTCTCGAACGACCTCAAGGGCGACGTCTAGGACGACCTCAAAGACGACTTCAAGGACAACCTCGAGGACGACGCCTAGAGGACGACTTCTAAGACGACGCCTAGAGAAATTCAGCCTTTCCACTCAGGTGAAAACCAGAGGGGAAAGGCTATAAAGGTTGCCGCTCGTCGTTCATGGATGGCGGTAGCTGCCCGGAGTTTTATGTCGACATTTATTTGGTGACGGACACAAAACTGGGGAAACTTGCCTTTAACAGCTCCTCTGTAAAGAAAAGATTATTATTACGAAAGCAACGTGTCGCTCTGTGCGAAGTGCCAGCTATGGGAGCAGGAAGCTCACCATGCCTCCAGCCAGGATGAGGTACTCGCAGTTGATGGTGCCCAGCTCGGTGTCGGCACCGACCACGGTGCCCTCGTGGCTCAGAACTCTGTGCACCTGGCACTCCTCCACGTACTGGGCACCTGCGAGGGAGAGGCCTCAGCCGCCGCTGCTTGGGCTTTACGAGCCCTGCCATTCTCGACAGAGTTCCTCAAGGACGTCGCAAAAGGTGCAACAAACCATCGGGGACTCTGGGGAGAATCTCCCACATTCGGTGCTTACGACCACTTCTTACACCTACATAAAATGTGAACAGTTGGTGCACAAGAAATCGAGGTGAGCTCCAAAATTTTGCCTGCTGGATGCAATCGCTGAAATACAGCTTTGGGGAAAACCTAAACTTGTTATGTTGTGATGCAAAGCTTGTTTTGACACGATACGGAAGAAAAATGTTTGGGACACCTTACGTTTATTTGCATCTCCTTGTCTGTGCAACTAGCATCGCCTCGAAAGCTATCAGCCATTTACTTATACTACAGTCAGAACACAAAAAATGTGCGCAGGCTTTTTGTGTGGGCTAAGAAAAGTACCCCAAGACGGACTCATTGACTAAAAATTTAGTATTGGTATTTCTCATGTAATTTTGAGAGTTGGGTGACCACAGAAGGTCACAGGCCCATACCTGAAGGCTTGCGAAGCCTCGCAAAGGGCCAAACAAATTCATACATACCATAAAATACCGGGCAAGCGCCCACTCAAAATTTAGAGATAATCGCTAAAAAATGGGGGATGGGCGATTGTCCGGTCATCAATTTTACATATCAATGTACCGCGCATATTTTCTTAGATCTTACAAATTTGGGTATGGGTGCTTAGTGTGGAATGGGCGGATGCGCGGTATTCTACGGTACATGCATATTTGCTGTTTCCTAACATGGGGTGTATTTTTTAATGTTTTACAAATTTGTTTTAAGAAAGCAGTGAAAGCAGTTTGTGGAGGACAGTTATACAGCCAGGGGGTCATAATATATAGGGGGATAATCGTCCCGATAAGTAGGGTAATTTACCTAAAATTTGTTAATGACCTTTTTAATTACTGAAGATAAAGATAGGGTTCCCATCAGAAACTTGCTGAGCATCTTTGAAAACCACTAAAGGAAATTTTACAAATATTTGAAACGTGTGGGAACTGCTGTGGTGCACTCAAGTTACCACCTGTGCAACAGGAGGAAGACTAGTGGTACCAAGACGTGACTTTTACATCTCTTATCATCCTCATTTTCCTACAGCCAGCATTGCACCCGTTGCACAAGTTTAGCACACTCCCACACTTCTCATACCCCCCCCCCCCCCATCTTTTGCAAGTTTACCGATTTAATGGTTTTCGGTGACGCCGAGCAAGTTTCTAATTGAAACATTTATGTTTATTAAAAGTTAATTACCGAGGTTTAGTTAATTATCCCACTTATCACGATGGTCAGCCCCTATATTATGTCTGCCTGGCCGTATAAATCACCACAACAGACCGCATTAGCCTAGCTTTCAGGGCATTTTTAAAACATGTCTGTAAACCCACGAAAAAAAAAACAACGAAAAGACAGTATAAGGCAGATATGCAGATGTTCCCGAAGGTATTTACAAAAATAAAATAAATGGGACGTCGGACGCACCTCCCTCTTGGGCCAGCTTAGCGAGGGTCTGGCACAGTGCCTCTGTATCCACCACACCATCCCCAGGCACAAAGACACCTCCCTGGAAAAGCCAGTCCATGATATACAATGCACATGTTGCATACATTCCTTTATATGCTCCCAGTTACCAAGAAATCACTCTACCTGGTAGCTCTGACTCCATTAAACTGCGAAGCAAAGGATTACAAATAACGACACCGATGCAAGAAAGACGACGCAACATACAGGCGCAAGTCGCCTCAGTGTCGTCTTTTGTATTCCTTTGTAGTGCAGTTTAAAGCTCGAAAAACCAACTTGCCCAATCCCAAGCACTGCTAAGCTTTAATACTTTTTTTCATACATACAACACGACAGTATGAGCAACTTCTCCTTTCGAAAGACAAAAAGGACCAATGGGGCCAGTCCCGACATAAGGACAGGGAACGCATTTTAATGTACCATAACCCCCTCTCCATTTCTTAACACTTCCGACAGTCATAGCAAAGGTGCACGAGTGCTACACAAATGCTAAAAGACTCCAAAAGCCAGGTAAGCGCAGATAGAAATAAAGCCAAAAAACTCAACTGCTTAAAACTGAAACCAAAACACAAACACGGAAGCTCATGTCCGGAAGTCACGTGGCTACACACGACTGCATTGTTTTTTTTTCTTCGCTTCGGTGTGTGGAAGCAGACGATGATGAGGACGAATTTGCGTGCACCGTTTGTCAAGCGATTGTTTCGCACTTATATCCCTTTTGCTCGATGTTCTGCGCTTGAAGATCAATCAGCCGGTACCACGAACAGCAGTTCCGAAGTAGTGGCCCCACCCCCATCGTAATGTTGGTCCGTCGTGTGCCGCCATCGCGTCGTCCAGCCCGCGGTGCGTCGCTATATTGAGAATGACATGTACATGCACTTCTTGTGATCTGTGCAACATTTTCTTTTCAATCAACATATTTGCAGCTTCTTGGAGGCTACAAAAATGGGGTTTATATTATTTTCTATTTTTCACATTGAATGTGTGCCTTAGATGACCCACGACTTTGGGTATATTTGGTGCACATAGTTTGAATTCCATGCCACCACAGAAAAGAGAGTGAGTGCGACTGAAACCGGGCAATTCTCGACCGGCTGGTTTTGGGCGGAAAGAAAACAAATTTCGAGCTATAAATTATGTTCTGGGTAGTTGAACTCTTATAGGTCTTAGTCAAATAAAAAGCTCGGCAAGCATAAATACCCTGTCAGTGTCTTTTTAATGCACATGACTCGGACAAACCCGTCCCAATTAGGAGCTTATTGCTAAAACATATACAGCAGTTAATCTTACTCAGACACTAAACTCCCCCCCCCCCCCCCCCATTAAAAAAGAAAACATTTTTCTAAGTGCCTGGACAGGACACATATCACAAAATAAATTCTTCCCCCCCCCCCTTTCTTTCGAGGCCGACGTTTCAGAATAAAAGCATGTAGCATGTTTGAGAATTGCTCCTAGGTAAAAATGTGTCTTGCAGCTCAAACATTGCACTGATTCTATTTAGGGGGGAGGGAGGGTTTATTTTGTGACCCACAAGTAGTAACCTGGCACTTAAAAAAAAGTAAAAAAAAAGCATTTATTTTTGGGGGTTGAGTATCCTTCAAAAAAATGAAAGCCGTTTACAACTCCCTGTAACGCGGAATCTGAGCGCAGCTCTTGAGGAGGAGGAGGGAGGAGTACTGAGGGGAGGGTATACCCCTCCTCCCCTCACGGGGGTCACGTGATCTCGGGGGGGGATCACGTGACCTGGGGGGGGTCACGTGTCCTGGGGGGTCACGTGACCTGGGAAATATTAGCGGGGATAATTTTCCGCTAAATTTAACGGGGAAAATTTTCCGCTAGATTTAGCGGGGAAAGTTTTCTGCTAGATTTAGCGGAGAAAATTTTCCGCTAGATTTAGCGGGGAAAATTTTCCGCTAGATTTAGCGGGGAAAATTTTCCACTAGATTTAGCGGGGAAACTTTTCCGCTAGATTTAGCGGTGAAAATTTTCCGCTAGATTTAGCGGAGAAAATTTTCCGCTAGATTTAGCGGGGAAAATTTTCCGCTAGATTTAGCGGGGAAAATTTTCCACTAGATTTAGCGGGGAAACTTTTCCGCTAGATTTAGCGGAGAAAATTTTCCGCTAGATTTAGCGGAGAAAATTTTCCGCTAGATTTAGCGGGGAAAATTTTCCGCTAGATTTAGCGGGGAAAATTTTCCACTAGATTTAGCGGGGAAACTTTTCCGCTAGATTTAGCGGTGAAAATTTTCCGCTAGATTTAGCGGAGAAAATTTTCCGCTAGATTTAGCGGAGAAAATTTTCCGCTAGATTTAGCGGAGAAAATTTTCCGCTAGATTTAGCGGAGAAAATTTTCCGCTAGATTTAGCGGGGAAAATTTTCCGCTAGATTTAGCGGAGAAAATTTTCCGCTAGATTTAGCGGGGAAAATTTTCCGCTAGATTTAGCGGAGAAAATTTTCCGCTAAATCTAGCGGAAAATTTTCCCCGCTATATCTAGCAAAAAATTTTCCCCGCTAAATCTAGCGGAAAATTTTCCGCTAGATTTAGCGGAGAAAATTTTCTGCTAGATTTAGCGGGGAAAATTTCCCGCTAGATTTAGCGGGGAAATTTACCCATCATGCACCGCGCGGTTACGCCGACGGCGACGGCGACGCCGCTCAAGCCGGAAACGGGCGCCTAAGAGCTGCGCTCTAAAAATCTTATCATACGTGTTATCTTGTGTGGCGTCGTGTGCACTCACCGCCAGGTCCTCTGTCCTGAGAAACGGGTGGAGCTCCTTGAGTGACTGTGGCTGGTGCACCGTGCAGTCGACGCCCCGCGCACTGCGAGTGATTCGGGGTGAGACACCGGAAATGTCCACGTCGCATCAACATGTCGCCAAAGTGGCGAAGATATTCTATCGAAGCCGGTGGCACGCATCAATATGTACAACGAGAGAGCACAAAATGAGAAAGGTGGTACGCACGTGACAAAGCGGAACAAGGGATGGAAGTGTGCAACCAAAACATCTAGCTTCGGTGACATAGCTTCTAGAAGGTTTTCTAACCTCCGCTGCCATAGGTGACAATAGTCGAATGAGCTTCAACTACTGTCACCGAGCGGAAATCCACGTGACTGTCATCGACTTTGGCAAAGAGACTGAAAAGAACAGTCCACCGGTATCTTTGAGATACAGTAAAGATGGTGGCATTATACGCGAGTATACTTGGACCACCCAATAGGGCCATCCGTAGGGTAAAAAATATTCCGACCCAGTGTCGTTGCACCGTTCCTCGGAAGGACTAGAAGGCAGCGGACAAAACGGGCCGGCACCTGCCACTGCATCCGAACGAAGACACTCCCCAGATTTGAGGAAATGGGAACACCAACCGTGCTTCAGCAGCCAGCCTTTGAAGGGACACCATGCGCTTGCGTGTCCTGGCAACACTGAGGGTACCACATTGTTGCCAGCCTGCAAGAACACGCAGAAACTATGCGGTGAACCAGCTTTAATGCGCAAATGAACTCACCGATGTCGTGGCCTTCCTGCTGCAGGCTGTTGTACAGCTTGACGCTGGAGCGGGCGATGATGCCATGGACGGTCGGGTGGAGCTGCCCCGCCAGACCGCTGCTGCGCCACGTCGCACCGCAGCCGATGCTGTGGCGAGAGACGGCTCCTTCGCACGCTGCCTACTTTGCTTTACCACTTTGCATGCTTCAAAACAAATCACGCACGCAAGGAGCCAGCTGCGGGCCAACTGGCGATCCTAGCGCCGGTACCCGAGGCAGCAGGTGCTCTTTTTGAGTCCCCCGTGCCCATTGCGTGAACAAGGGGAACCAGATCACAAACGCCACTGTTGCCACAATGTCCGATCCACCTTGGACGAAAATATTTTTTGAGACACACGGAGGACGAGTGCCCCTGGTCATAAACACGCTCGCTATATCCCGTTGGCTTGCCGAGATGTTTAAGCCTACGGTTCCAAAACTGTCCCAATTGCGAATTATGTCTTGCCTCAAAGTGGATGCAAAAAAAAAAGTTGATTCCCCATTTGCTCGAGTAGAACAAAGAGAGAGAGAGAGAGAGACGAGTTCATTTACTTTTGATTTCATATAATTCCGTGTAAAGGTGAATTATATATATAATAATAGAACTCGCGGGTACGTTTCGATAGGTTTCGTTGCCCATTATGATGTCAATGCACACTTACAGTTATGTGTACCTATATGTACATTGAGTTGAAGTCTGCCCTACAGCATCCTTGTTTGGAACTCTCGACAGAAAAGTAACGTTTGCTAAATGATGCACAAGCATGATCACGCAAATAGTGATTGTGTTATCTTTGTTCCTTAGTTATTGATGGATGCGGTGTCATCTTCGGTACACTGGGACCAGACATTTTATCAAACACAGTTTCGTCAAACGCTGTTTCATAGAAGCTGTTTTATTGAATGCCACTTCATGAAACGTCGTTACATCAAACACCACTTCATTGAGACTGTTTTGTCGAATGGTTTACTTAAAATGAAATAGCTCGCACAACTGAAATTACCTACCCAGTTTGACTGCCTCAATTCTGCGACTAAGGAGTTAACGATAAATGCTTGGCAGACACAACAATGCCGCAACTTCAACTACGTAACAATGATCATGCGTGAAATATTTTATACCCTCAAGAGGTTTTGAAGACTTATTCGTTTTCTGCAGGCTTTCCACCATGAATGGCTGCAAGCTCGCCTGCCCGATTCTTTTCTGGTGCTAAGGCATGTCGAAGGACGCACTCTCACCTGGAGAGTGCACGCATACTTTCAAGGCATAGAAAAGGAACGATAAAATGCAAGTCACTTGGCAGAATACCTGCGTGTGGGGAGGCACGCATTTTTATAATGTGCAATACCATAAATATAGGGATTAAAAAATTTGATCTTACGGCGCCGTGAGCAGTTCGATGAAACGGCATTTAATGAAATGACATTCAATGAAACAACTACTTTTTCGATTGTAAATCTCCGGGAACCTTCAGTACGCTTGCCAGATCGGGTTTAGGCATTAAAAGTAAAACGAAAAGTGTGTGTGCGTGTGCCTGTGTGTTTTGGGCACACGAAACAATGGCGGACCTCAGAGCCGTGTATAGAGAGAGTTTGGTCAATGTGAGGCACGGGCAGAGCCAGGGCGTGCACCAAACGCAGAAAGTGGGCTTGATGCATGCTGTCTTGGCCAACCAGAAGCCGAAAAGAATCCCCTAGCGGTGGTAGCGAGAAACGGTTTTAATCATAGATACATGGTTTTAATAAGCGCGTAAGAGTTAAATGTAGTAACCTTTCATGGTTGAAAATAGGGTGTATGTGATGGTTCGATCACGATCGTGCAGTAAGATGCAAGCACTGATCTCTATGACAATTGCTAGATCGCATTTGCCCGCTCCGCGAATGCGGCCTCTGGCAGCCATCTTTTTGGTAGAGTTATATTACCTCTAGCCAAGTTACAGCTGCTGCAGCCACTATCATTCATCTATGGCAGACAGCGTTGTCACAGTTGTGGTGGCAGGCTGCCATCAAAATAGCGTGGGTGATATTTCGTGCTTGATTGAAATTCTTTGACGAAACATATTTTTGAGACCCGGCGTGACCGGTAGCCCGATTTTTGAGGACCCGGTGAAAGTTTCACGAAATCGCAGCACCGGGGAAAAGCAGCACAGCACGCACCGAAAGAAGCATCGAAAGCAGACGCCAGTACGGAGTCTGCTTTCAATGCGAGCTGCGCTGCTTTCGCACGGTGCTGCACTTTAGTAGAACTTTAGCCGGGTCCTCAAAGATGAGGCTGCCGTTCACACCGGGTTTCAAGAATCTGCTTCGTCGAACAACTTTAATCAAGCACGAAATATCACCCACGGCACAGTGTACTAGATCCATGGATATATTATGGCAGCCTGCCGCCATTGTGCTGTCCGCCATATTACTATGATAGCTAGAGATAATATAACTCTACCAAAAAGATGGTCAACCGTGGCCGCATTCCCGTCCATAGGCGGAGCTGGTTAAACGCGATCCAGGAAATAGACATAGAGATCAGTGGATGCAAGAAACAAATGTGCCGCTCAACTCTGTTTTGCTTGGACAGAGTGTGACCGCTCGGATGGCAGAGTCCCGGCCTACGGCACCTGGCGTACGGATTATGTCAATCGTTGCGCTAGTCGCACTCTTCCACCATGATTTTGGGTGACCGTGGTTGAAACATCAGGTGCACCATATTTTCAACCACCGAGAGTTACTCCGATGCGCTTATCAAGTTTGTTTGTCGCGACCACCGCCAGGGTATCATTTCCGGCTTTTGGTTGGCCACATATTTGTGAGGACGTCCTGGAACATGCCCAGCCCTCTTTCGAATGGGCAGACTCTCTACATATACGCCTCTGGATGGATGGTAATGGCTATACCTTTTGTAACGGGTGGCAGCTTGCGCTACCTAGCCTAACATTTCATCAACTTTTTTTTTTTAAATTGGCAGCTTGCGCCATCTAGCCTTAAGGCCCGTTCACACTCTTGCGACCGAGTACGACTGAGAGAGACGAGATCTCTTAAAACTTCTTAAATTCTTTTAGAACGAGTAACACACTGGCATTGTGGCGCCATCTATGCAGTGACCCTGGAACTGCATTTCACATGAGCGAAGGTTTTGCGGGATTTCCGAGGTCAAATGTGCGTAATACCCATAGAAATAAAAGTTTTTCGAGCCAAGAAAGAAAGGATAATGCGCGAGAGAAATAAAAAAATATGCCGGGCCGCCGAGTTTACACTGTTACCCAATAGATGGCGCCAGTGTGTCCTCTGGTTTGAGAAGTTTTAAGGAACCCAGGTAATTAAGAGGTCGCAAGAGTGTGAACGGGCCTTAACATTTCATCAACTTTTTTTTTTAATTTTTATAAATTTTGTTTAACACAACCAACCAACCAACCCAACCCCCAACCCCCCCCCCCCCCCCCCCCTTCCTTTTTCTCCTTCCTTTTAAAGTGCTACCCTTTGATGTCGCTGGCCTGTCCTAATGCGGAACCTCTTCCGCGGGCGGGGCTTGGGCTGCAGGCATGCAGTGAGCATTTGGAGGTTCCGACGAGGCTTGGTGCAAGCTCGGGCCTGAGACTATATTACAGTTTCCCCACATTCGTCGGCCAGAGCCCAAAGGAGAGAAGTACCGCCGCTTGCGAGAGCAGAGGGCGAGCACGACTTCCTCGCGGTTGAGCTAAGAGGCTCACCGTCCTTTCTCGAGCACCACCAGGTCGGTCCATCCGCGCTTGACCAGGTGGTAGGCGATCGAGTTGCCCACGACGCCCGCGCCGCATATCACCACTCGGGCGAGCTTGGGCAGTACGCGTTCAGACATCTGCAAAGAGGATCGTCGGCTGGCTCTTGTCTTTGAAGCGCCCCAACTCTCCTTACTGATTCACGAGGTCTGCTGTGACTTCATCGGCTGCCGAAGGTAGCGCTCGACCAAGAAAGCGACTGTGATGGCCTACGAGAACGGCGGGTGCCGCCGAACCAGGCCGAACACCTTCGGTCACTTGGGTCGCAAGCAAAACCAAAACAGGATCCGAAATTCCGAAAAATAACAATAGCGATGGCCCTTCAGCTGCTTGCTACACTCAGCCAACTCAGCTTACATAGCTCTTCTTCTCTCGTTATCAATAACCTCATTAACTAACTTTGACAAGTAATATTATAGGCTTATTAAATTGTTAATGTATAAAATATAAATACAAGTTAGGTTTTATCTTAATGTATTCAGTTTTGTCCTGGGTTGCCTTGCGGCTTCTTTTGGCTACTTTCAGCTCGGTAGCTTGACGCTTGGGCTTGGCTCTGGAGTTTGAGTCAAGAAGATGGCAGGCGAGGTTGACGAGGTATTGCTAGAGCCGAGCATCGCTGGCGCAAAAACTTTACAAGTAGGCACCGTTGAAACTTTTACAAGATTGAACCGAACATTCTTTTCAAATAGGTGGTTCTCAGTGTTTTTAATCGAGTGTATGTGTTTGGTATCAGGCCGCCAGCGATGTCAGACACCATGCGGTCAGCTGTGTTGTGCGCACTGATCGGAGGTCTTTCTCCCACTGCAGCCCGGCGATGAGTTGGCGACTGAACTGCCCGAATTCATTTCCCTGCTGAACCAAGTGAGGGAAAAGGCGGACCTCGTGAGTGGCGCCGTCAGGAATCTCAGGACTCGGGCCCAAACGGGGGAACTGAACACTGGCAAGGTAAGCGTTCCATGCTGGCTGGTGCGCGATCGAGCAGCTCTCCCGCTGGCTTAAGCTAGTTGCACGTTACCAAAGCTTCAGGGGCAAGCAGTTCGGGAAGCTACTCTCTTACTCGAACCCTCTTCCCTCACGTCGCCATCCTCTTTCTGGTGGCAAGAAGCGATTTTGTGTATGGTCGCTTATTTGCGCCAAAATTGGATAACAAAAAAATTGCGAAGTTATAAAATTCTTGAATTTCGTTCTCATCGTGTTTCTCAAACTGAGAGCCCCTACTTGCATCACTGGAGTGTGACGACAGAAATGGTGAAAAGTGGGCAGTAAACTACGTTCTTTGCGAATTACAAGACGTTTGACGGTGGGGAAAGAATGCTTGGAAACTCATTCACTGAGAAAAAAAGCGAAAAAAGGCTCGACATACTCTGTTTAAGACTACCTGCGGGACCTGAAAGTCTGTACCATTTGTGACGTCGCACCGCTAGAGAGCGCGCGGAAATTTGAGTGTTGGTTTGGGCATCCAACGCGGTGGAAACTACCCTGTCACGCAAGCTTAACCCCAGTAAGTCTGACCAAGTGACGTCGGTGCAGGCTGTGTATAGTGGGAATAGCAGCTAGAAGACGAGGCCTTTCACCCCCAAACGTCACCACTAGTGGATACACGCAGCGCCGCCTGCGTCAGCATTGCTGCCAGCGCGTCTCGCAGCGTCTCACGGCGAGCGCGACGCTAGCACGCGACGATGCCAAGAGGAACGCGTGTGCCGATTTGCAGCATCGAGCTTCGGCTTGTTTGGGGCGAGGATCCACCAATGACGGCGTCATGCGCAGGCCTCGTCTTCTAGCTGGTATTTCTGGTGAGCACTGCCCGTCTCCGCATGTACTATCAGAATCAATAGACTTCTTGCGTCTGACGTCACTTCTGGTTAGACTCGAAATTGAAACTAACGTTGCCATCCGATATGAGTGCCTTGGCACCATGTTGGAAGCATTTGGCGTCTTATTGCAACAGCAGTAGAGCCGTCTTTGTATAACCACATTTCAGAATATATTCTTGTCCTAGTCAATCGCAAAGAGGTTCCTCACCTGACACAAAGTGCAGTCCACAATCCCTTAGTTGGGGTACGAAGCTTTTCTCTCGAGATCGTAGAGTTAATATAATATTCTGTAGAGTGAAAGGTCCCATGTATTTGGCCGCTTCGGAACGACGAGGCAAAGACGCGGATATTCGCGATCCCGATGAGCCCATATCGCTGGCGACGCCTTAATATGCACAAAGAAGCAGCAAAACATAATCTGTCAGGTCTGTACCTTGTCATTTCCTCTTACTTTGCAGGAAAACACCAGAATCGTGCATTCACAAAATTAAATGAAGTTGACAAGTGCTCGAGCAACTTCAACTTGTTGCGGCAAAACAAACAGGCCCAACCCTTCGTCTGCTTTCTTTCTCTCCTCTTTTGTCACTTTCTTTCTCGTTCTTTCTCTGTACTGGAGATGTTAGCTCCCAGGATTTGCCACGCTCTGGTCCCGTCGGAGCCATTCGTGATGCTGGCGAACCGATCGCTCGAGCATCGCCTTGTCCCGCTTCCCAATGATTGCCGAAATTCTAGAAAAACCAATACTGCTGGCCCTAGCTCCATTTTTGCGCCCACTTTTTTTGACTGGAACAATTAATTAGAGACATAACTAATTGTTCCAGCCATAAAAGCAACTGACCATTTTAAACCTCGAGTAGCGGGCGAACTACAGTGAGAACACGGCCCCAAAGCGCACAAAACATAGCATAACAGCAACGAACGCCTCCAATGTGGATTCCGGCGGGTTCCAGTGAGATTTACGAACCAATCGTAGCGTTGCATCATGGTCTCGTGCAAAAACCTTATACGAATGTGAACGCCGCTTTGTGTAGCTCGCAGTACTACCAGTGCTATCTGTCGAATTCTCCGTAGATGTAAAGGCACTTTGCAGAGAAATCGCCTGCAACAATCGTCGTACCACTCTGCATTTCAGGGTCGTCTGTTGGCCAAGAACAGTCCGCGGAATCGCATACCGGTTGACCAATTACCGAGAGCTTTTTTCGCTAGCAATGTGCACTATCAAAATTAGATTATAACATTTCTGTAAGGGTGACTTTTTTATTATTTGCTTCGCGTGCGTTTCAAGGGCCGCAAAATGCGTAGGCAATATATTTTGCTTCCTGAAGCAATGCATGATACAACATAAATCAATCTCAAGCTTTCTCGCAGAAGTTCCACGTCGCTCCGAATTATTTTAACGCGATAATTGTTTTACTAAGATGGTGGAGGCAACATTGGCAGACACTCCGGAAGTGAAGGACGGCGTAATGAACGCAGAAGGTTACTTGTCTCGACCACAGCACGCATTCTGCGGAGCATTTACAGGGGGCACAGGTAGCACCGCGGCTCCCACAGAGCGGTGCTCACACTCACGTTGATCGTGATAGTACTCAGCGTGTCGAGGTTACAGTGGACTGAGATCGTCCCGTCTTTCCCTGATAGTACGCTGGCTGTTTCTGTCTTGTTGCTTTCAGGGTTTGAGTTTCCTCGAGATGAAGAATCACGTGATGCTCTGCTACCTGCTAGATGTCACCAACGTGGTCTGGAAGAAGGTGACCGGGCGGAAAATCTCGAGCGACCCTTGCATCCGCCGACTCATAGAGGCCCGGACGGTGAGTTCAAACACTTCCAGAGATCTGCCAGCTGGCACAAGGGGAGGTTGGACAGCAAGCTACAACAGGGTCCAAACCCACCGTCATCTGGGGGCTGCCATGTTTCCCCAACAGAAGTTTTTTCACCGTAGTAAAACCGGCCGAGGCACAAACCTCCCGCCTCGCCTCCATCGTAGGATGGAGGAAAGTATGGTTCACATGCGTTGTGCGTCTCGACCACCGAAGAGCGGGTCCGCTAGTGCAAAGATGTACTCCGATAGAAAACTGAAACCTAGAAACGCATCCAAATTGAGCATTTTTTTTTATGCCGTAAATGGTGCCCTTGCCTCGTATCTGTCTGAAGGGAAACCTCCGCCGCCAGACAGACAGGGGCAGTCTGTCTAGGGAGCAGGGTGAACTTTATCAACCAATAAAAGGTAGAGTTTGCCTTGATGACCTTATTCCACATGTTGAGCAGACAATGTGATTTTGGCCCCCGTGTGCAGGTCCTGGAGAGAGTACGTCCCATTGACCAGAAACTCAAGTACCAAGTAGACAAACTTGTGAGGACTGCCACTGTTGGGGGAATCAGTGAGTGAGCACTTTCAATGACTAATGAAGCTCAGAAGCATTTTTAGAGCGCAGCTCTTAGGCGCCCGTTTCCGGCTTGAGCGGCGTCGGCGTAACCGCGCGGTGCATTATGGGACATTTCCCATAATGCACCGCGCGACCCCCCCCCCCCCCCCCCCGGAGGACATTGAAGAATGAGGGGAGGAGGAGGAGGAGGGGTATACCCTCCCCTGAGTACCCTTCCCTCCTCCTCCTCAAGAACTGCGCTCCAATTCGGCGTTACAGGGAGTTGTAAACGGCTTTCATTTTTTTAGAGCGCAGCTCTTAGGCGCCCGTTTCCGGCTTGAGCGGCGTCGGCGTAACCGCGCGGTGCATTATGGGAAATGTCCCATAATGCACCGCGCGAGCCCCCCCCCCCCCCCCCCCCCGGGGTCACGTGACCCCCCCCCCCAGAGAAGATTGAAGAATGAGGGGAGGAGGAGGAGGAGGAGGGGTATACCCTCCCCTGAGTACCCTTCCCTCCTCCTCAAGAGCTGCGCTCCGATTCGGCGTTACAGAGAGTTGTAAACGGCTTTCACTTTTTTTTTTCTGTCATGGCCAGGAATACATTTTTAAAAATGCCCCTGCTTAAAGATGTATGTTGTTATTTTATATTTTTGTAAACGTCCACAAATACGTTTCTTTCCCCCTTATGGGTCAAAAAAGGCTGTCTTCTAATTTGATAACGGGGGAATAGTAGAACCTCCAATGTAATGCCGGTGAGGGGCGGGATGTTCAGAATTTCCAGTCTGAACCTGAAAATGTAGTATTCAGTTTGCGATGAATCCTGCGTTCTTTTAGCACTTAAAAAAAATTGTAATAATTTTGTTCAGTTTCTTTTTCAAACTAGAAAGAATCAAAAGTGCCAAAAGATAATGAACCAGTGAGAGAGACAAGCAGTGCTTTGTCTTTTTTTTACTCGTTTATTGTCTTTTGGCACTTTGATTGATTCTAGTTATGCCGTACCAACTAGCCAAAGTTTATACTCCGTTATTGTTTTCTTTAATTTTTTCCGAACAGGAGGCCCTACGAAAGTGTTCAAAAGTGATGTCACTTATAATGACTGCATTATGCTGTTTCTATATACCCGTTGAAGATTCTGTTGCATAAGTTTGCATTGGCTCTACCTCATCTGGGCGTCTAATTTCCGACAGATGCGGATGACCCGCTACGCTTCAAGGCCAACCCCGCAGCTCTCCGAGGGAACGTGAGTTGGGTCTCGTATGAAACTTTGCTTCGTGTAGTCCACCCATCAGGCTTTTTGGTTCAGCACATTCAGCCCCAGCAAAGTCTTTCCTAGATGGAGCATTAACGTTCACACACTTGAGACTCCTTAGAACCCAGCAGCTGAAAATCTCTGGCCATAGGAGAGCACACGTAGGGTGCCTACATGTCTGTCTGTCCCAGGGAGAAGACATCCATTGTTTGTGCCAGCGTGTGACGCTCTGGCCCACTCGCTGCGCGACTTAGGCGGTAAAATGGCGTCTATGCATTAGCCAAAGCTACGCGCTCGAGCTGAGTGACACCGGATTGCGCGCGCTTCAAAATGCATACAAAAACGATTGGGCGGAAAAATGGCTAAGATGTCACCACTCGAGCAAAAGCGCGCGTGTGTATGAAGGCACTCTAAACAAACTGACACGCTGGCGCCATCTATGCGGTGACCATGGAACTGAATTTCACTAGAGCGAAAGTTTGGCGGTATTTCTGAGGTTGAATGTATATACTAAAACGTGAAATAAAATGTCTTTGTTTTAACGTCAGTTTTCTCGTAATAACTAGGTCAGTATTTGTGCAGGGCGAGCATTATAGAAATGTAGTTGTTCCGCAGCACCACTATAAATGTGACACGATGCGCACCAGACACCCTCTCACCACTCCCTCGGTCGTCTGTGCTTTTGTTCTCGCGACTGTGCGCAGCAGTGATTGCATCTTGGGGCCCTAATCTACAAGCGGGATTGGGGGACCGGGACATTGCCACCTAGTGCAATGTCCCACTCCCGCTTGGTCCCGCCGTGCAGATTAGGGTCCTCGGGGTCTGTCGGGAATTCTCGGCTGAGGATGTTTGACGTTGCAGAGTGGCGACGAAGAGGCCAACGAGGAGTCGGGCCAGGGGAGTGGCAGGGCGGAGGAGACCGGGGTCAGGGCGTACATGCCCCCCAAGCTGGCACCCACGCACTACGGTGAGCTGTGCTTCAGTTCCCCAAATGGGCCCACTAATGCCTCGGACGGCAGATAACCAGGTTTTTCTTTCCTTACAAGAGTGCTCTTTGGCGGCCTCAAGGTCTTAGTTTTAAGAGGGAGCCGAGTCTGCATCTTTCCCTCTGTGACAAGCATGCAGTACCATCGAGTATTTTGAAGCGGAATTCTTATAAGCGAAACTTGAATGTACAACCAGGCCCATCACATTAGTTCTTTTGTGCTAGGCATAGCTTTAATTTTCTTACTATATTTGTATGTCGTGTATATAACTGAAAGTGCTCATCTTTGAGCCTCGCAGAAAAGTCTTCTCGCCTTCTGACAACTGAAACTTTTGCCAAGTTTGACAGATCCCCCGGTGTTCCACTCGGAGATTCTTCTGCGTTTAGAAGAGAGCCATTACAGGCTGGCAGAAGAGTCCTCCCCCATCTCTACGTGAAACTCTGTAAATGAAAAGTCAATGGCAGTTCTGCAAAGTACCTTCGGTGCTGCTGGCAACTCGCAATGCTCCTTTCTTGTGGGCGCGATCTGTGACCCGGGTGGTCTGCCGCGCAGAGGGGGACCTGACGGAGAAGGAGCGCCGGGAGCGTGTGCTGGAGCGTGCCAAGAAGCGTGCCCTGAGCAGCAGCGTCATGAGGGAGCTCCGCAGCGACTTCTACGAGGGACCCGTCGAGATCAAGGTACAGCCTCCTGGCGAGCTTGGGGAGAGCTGCCACAGGTTCAGAGGCAGCCTGGAGTGGAACTCGCCTCCTTTGGGAAGTGGACGTGGCAACCAAGTGACGGCCCCTTGGCCATCTGTCGACAAAGCTACGTCTGCTCGATAAGCGAAACTCGTGAATTGCGCCTCGTCTCAATTATGCTCCAAGATGTCGGACTCGTGCGCTTCGACAAAGGAATAGCATTTCAACGGGAGCTGCGGTCAGGGTTTTGTTTCGGGTCCTTCCGAGACACATTGAAAGCCTTCGAGCAAAGCAAATCGAGACAACTGGCTTAGTGGCCCAAATGTTAAAGAAAAGTTGCATCCTGTCGCTAAATAATGGAGATAAAAAGTTTTTAAGAGCTGTATAGTCTCGGAGCAGCTATTTCAAGAATCAGTCGAGGGATCATTCTCAATTTGGAAAGGTTAGTGGCAGATTTGAGCACGCAAAGGTGAGTAATTTTCTCGAGACTGCCTTAGAACTTGTTGGAAAGCTTGTGCTGCCGACCATTTGTTGCAACAGACTGTAGAACTGCACCTTTCCAGTTTGCATGGTCCGAGGCAGCAGTCCTTTTGCAATCGAGCCCCACGTTCTCTTACAGGACACATACAGCACGCACCGGGCCAAGCAAAACCAGGCCATGCAGGAACGGACCACGTGAGTGCTCTCTGCTTCCCACTGCCTCAGTGCAGGTGGTCACAACACAGTGCAGGTTTCCTGGTGCTCTTAGCTTTGTGCAGCAGTCTGTGAACGAATCTCGAGTGCTCACGTTCCGCGTCCTTGTCTGGCACAGGTACGAAGAGGACAACATGCTCAGGCTGCAGCTGACCAAGAAAGAAAGGGTGAGTCCACACGTCGAAAGTTCTTGCTCTTCACCCACTGCATTGCTTTTGGAAAGATCGGGGTCTCCCGAGGCAAGAAGCGGGATTCTGGAAAGTTCTTTTCCTCTCCAGAACATGGCAAAGCAGCTGGGCACAATGTCCAACCTGAAGGAGCTGACGCACTTCGGAGACTTCTCGGCGCTTGACGCAAACACCGTCGACGTAAGTCGAGAACCGGCCCCACGACATTCTCTTTCTGGTTTTGCGGCGCACCTCACTGGGCGGTGCAGCCGAGCCACTTGGGTACAGTTGTCTCGTGTGAAAAGGTTATCTAATCTGTACCTTTCAGGACCTCCAGCCATCTAAGAAAAAGCCCAAAAAGGTAGGTGAAATTGGCCCTCTTGACCTCACTTCATAACTTTGGTAGTGGTGGCCAGAAGTAATGATTTTGTCACCATTTGTGCAGGTCTACAAGAAGAAGTGGGGCAAGAAAGGTGATCCTAGTTATTTTTTTGCATTTTATCTTTTCCCCTATACATCTAGCTGGCTTTCTATGTCTCATTTCTGGTTTTGCCGTGGTGCAGGTTTCCGGAAGGGGAAGCGGTGATGTTTGCTGGAAGACAACATCCACACCTGTCCGCGATGAGAAATCTACCGTAATCATCCTTTGCCCGAAATGGACCTACCCAACAAAATAAAGTTGCTTACGCGAGAGTTTGATCGAAAAATATTGTATTCTGTGAGGGAGGAGTGTTCCAGTTTCAGCTGTCGGCTTGGGTGTTGTTGCAGAGCTTGCCGAAGTTGTGCTCCACCGCCCTCTCCAGAAAGTCCACCCACTCCTCTGAACTGTCGTAGAAGTGGCTGTGCCTGCACAGGGGCAGAGAGAGCTCTTCACGTACAGATCGCGGCACTTTCTTACGAGCAGCTGGAGCGTAAATTGAGACTGTGACGACACTTTCAAGACGCTGCTAAGTGAAGAACGGAGAGAACCTGCCTTGTGGTATCCAGGATGGATAGTAGGTGCTTCTTCAGCTCACCGGCCTGGAAGATGAGAAACGTTCTGGTCACTTCCTCTACGGAAACTTGCGAGGTACCCTCAGCTACCCAAATTCCTCGAGATACTTCCGCCGGTGTAGGTACAGGGTTCTCCCCACAATGGGTGGCAGCTGTTTTTGCGCCCATCGCTCCGACTGACTGCCCACCGCTCGATTACGCCACAGGATGACGATGCGATCTTGCCCGTGCACATGGCTGCAGACCGTTGTACTCGGAAACACAAAATAAACAAACGCGACGAGCGTGCATTGCGCAGCAGTTCTCTCCGTAGGCAGTGAGTGGCAGAGAGCAAAAAGCGGAGAGGACTTTTCTTTCACTGCTCAATGCTTGCTCGTCCCATGGCTTGCTCTATCTTCGCCTCTTTCCTTCCCCACTTATTTTTTTTTTAAGGCAATTTGGTTTTTTTGTTTTATTACCATGGCGTAGCATTACTCGGGGCCGCAGAATTAGAGAGCCTACGCAAAGTGTGTTCTGTTGGCAAGCCAGATTGTGTCGCATTGCAAACTGACCCCCTCCCCGCCGCCGCCACTTGCATGGTGGTTATGTCAATCCCCTAAAATTCCTGGGGAGAACCCTGTATAGGTAGTACTAGTAAATAAATATATTAATAATTTACTTTCGCAAATTTTAGATAGAGACAACAGTGAGCTCGTAATACGTTCCAATTCTTTAACAAAACGGTGGCTACTTTATGTCGCTAGTCTCATGCACTGCCATAAAGCCACGGGCGGAATGGCGAGGAAAGCTGCTTGTGTATCAATTTTGAGCGACGGGATAATATTTCGGGAGGAGAAAGGCGACGGGTGGTACACGGAGGGTCTGGGCAAGAGGGAGGTTCCTCCTTCAACTGTTAACGCTACACACTCTCCCCTGTACCTTTGGTAATGCAGCTAGCGAGATAGAGATGTTGCGATTTGCTCGAGCCTAAAGTCCCGAAGGTTTTGAGAGTCTCTGGAGTGGCGGGCAGCACTGACGTTGTCCCTGACGGCCGCGTCGAAGACCGGTGGGTACAGGGCCGTGACCATGTCGTCCACGTGGGCACTGGACAGGGACGCCAAGGCGGCCAGCCGGTCGAGGTGCCCGTTCTCCTCGGGGGTGTGGCAGCGCCCCCTGGAGGACACCGCCGAGGACACCTTCCGCAGCGTCGTCCTGGCCGTCTTGACCAGGCCCAGCCCTGTGGGCATTCCTATACTCGCCTCCAGAACCTAGTGCACAGTGTCCGGCTCCTCGCTAAATTAATTTCCCCCTTTGTGTATCGATATTGCATCTTAGATTAGCTTTATGCAATTTTATCGGGACGTTTCAAATGCCAAGAGCATCGTTTCTTCCTTTGACAACCCAATCTTGTATTAACTATGAGGCAGTCAAAATGTCGCCCCATTTTTGTTGTAAAAATTGAAATCCCACCATAGACTGCTGTGCTGCCCCACTAAAGTAGGCTCTGCACGCTGGCCTAGTGGCCTGCTGGAAAATGTCACTCGCACTTCGAATGCGGATAGTGGAGGATTCTAATATGCACTCCGAGCATAAATGATTTTGGATTCTTATCCGCACTCCAAGTGTGGATTCTGTCGGATTCTTATCCGCACTTCAAGTGTGTGCGGAGTGTGTCTGATTTTCCTAATCTGCACACCGCGCGTGCTGCGATTTTGTTGCGGGAAACTTTGATCACGGTGGTTTAGAAGTTCTCAGCTTTGTGTTGTGATACTGGCATGTTGGCAGCCTCGAGTCTATGAAAATATTAGTGGTTCTGCCGCGTTTAATGAAGCAGAGACCCGTGTTTTGCAAATAATAAAAAAATATATATTTTTAAAAATTAATTAGCATTGGGTGGTGCATCTGGGCGCAAATTAAACGGTACTGGGGTTTCAGGGATCTTGGAGAGGAGAAGAGAGGTAATCAGTGGAGAGGGAGGAAAGGGGATGGGGCTTCAGCTTTTTGCGAAATTCAGCGTACCCTCCAACCATAGCCTCCTCTATACTGACAAAGCCTGGCAGATCGCCACGAGGTGCCAAAAGTGAAAAGGTAGAGCGGCAGACAACGGATGGGAGGAGAAGGAGACACGTGACGGGCGCCCCGCTGCAGCGAGACGCTGAAACACACTTCTCCCGAGCGATGGAATGTCTGCTCGTGCTCCTCGCGTTCCTCGCGCATCCTCGCCGCTGCAAAAGCTGTTTGCTACCAGGTCCTCGCGCTCCAAATCTGCGACCGGGCGCTCTATGGCTCCGTCGTCGAACTGCCAGGCTTTGGGAGTATAGAGGAGGCTATGCTTCAACATAACTATGCATTTGGGATGGTTCTCCACAGCTAAGAAGTTCACATGAAATACAATTCTTGAACAAGCATTGCTTTCTATAGGCCCCCTCTCTCTCTTCCCCTTCTCTCCTCCCTCCTCCTCCTCCTCCTCCTCCTCCTCCTCCTCCTCCTCCTTCTCCTCCTCACCACCACCACCACAGCATTATGTTGTGGATTGTGTGTTTTACGGGATTGTATGTTTTTTTTTTTTTTTCTTGAGTTCTTGAGGAAGCTACCAAGGTGTGTAGTTTTTCCCAGGAGCCCCTGTAAACAATCTTTTAGTGCAAAAAACCAAAAGAAAGGTGCCTTGTGGCTACTAGAGGACCATGCACCTGGAGCCAAAAGCTGTCGGTCGTGCAGCGACCAGGTCGACTGACGTGGCTGGTGGAACCCATTCCGCACTGGGACAGGCTGCTCCGCGGCCGCTGGCTCTTCTTCCTCGGCCCGCATCGTCTGCAACACGGCCGGAAAGAATGGCCCTTCCCGCTAGTTCTTGCTCTTTTAAATGTACAGGGTGATACAAGGAGACGCCAGGCTCTTTAAATCGACCGGAAAATTCGGTTTCTTAACCTATCGCGCAACGACTTTGTGCAGCGTTGCCCACAGATGGTGCATTTTTTTTTTTGTAAACTTTGCAAAGAGCGAACTTACCTGAGGAAAAAGTAAAGAATGAAAAAGGCTTAGCTCCTATGGAAACGCAGCGACGCCACCGGTCTGCAAACAACACGGCGCCGTTTCGCACGGGAGACGGGAGACAAGAGATGGCGCAACGAACGACGCCAACGAACGAGCATACGCCTCACCCAGCGCAAGATGGCAGGCGAGCTCGGAGGCCGTCGCCTGAACTCCGTTCGGAAGCGTCGGCGGCCTTCTTTTGTCCTACGGCACTCCCCGTACCAAAGTAAGACTTTAGCTCGTTCGCTGGGAGTTAAACGCACCATACCGACGTCAAACGTAAGAAAACAGCGCGAATAACAGTCGCAGAACCAAAGACAGACGCGGTAGTAAAGACGAACTGCAAAGCAGACATCAGTACCCCGAAAAAAAAAAAAACAGTCAAAATAACCCGACAAACCATTTTTTTAATCGATTATGTGTCCATTCAACGTGTTTTATTAGTAAGGATGATAAAATAATGCATTGCAAACTGATATCAGAAAAGCACGGGCCGCTTTTGAGTCGAAAAGATTGTCTGCTAAAGGGCCGGCTCTCGGCGTCGTCTGTTGGCGGCAGTTGGCGTCGCGACCGCTTGCGCCATCTCTTGTCTCCCGTGCGAAACGGCGCCGTGTTGTTTGCAGACCGGTGGCATCGCTGCGTTTCCATAGGAGCTAAGCCTTTTTCTTTCTTTACTTTTTCCTGAGGTAAGTTCGCTCTTTGCAGATTTTACAAAAAAAATGCACCATCTGTGGGCAACGCTGCACAAAGTCGTAGCGCGATAGGTTAAGAAACCGAATTTTCCGGTCGATTTAAAGAGCCTGCCGTCTCCTTGTATCACCCTGTATAGTAAACATTGAAATGTAGTAGAGCACTGCATGGCCTCAGGTTCTTTCTACAACTCTATCTTGGGCTGCACCTGGATAAGGGAGCATTGAAAACCAGGTTTCAAGAATGGATTCCGGCGTGATTTTGAGCCGGAAGTATGTCGCGTGAAACTGCCATATACAGGGGGTTTCATTTTAATTTGAACAAAATTTGGGAAAAAAATGGGGGTGAGAGACGAGTGCCGTCTTCAGCATGCATTTATCGGGCTGGGCAGACATTATGTGAGGGGACAATTGTCGTGGGAAGTTGACTGATTCACTCAAATTCATCGATTAACTTTTTAAATCTTGGTTTTAGGGGTTGTGTTGCAAATGCAGTATTGATGGCAATTACTACTAGATGCCAGACCAGTTGAAAGAATTTGTGAAAATGGAATAGTTTTTGAGATATTAATTGACCATTTTTTTATAGCGGAGCTGTTAAGGGCTAGGTTCCCCAGGATCGTGTCCGGTATGTCGACACAAACCTACCTAGAAAGCTACCGCCATCGATAAGCGACGGCGGCAAGCACACAACCAGTATGGTTTCCGCTGTCGTTCCTAGATGACGGCAACCTTTCCAGCTATCATAAAGCCAGTCATAGTTGGGTGCGTTGGTGGGAATTCATTGTAGGAAACAGCGCGAAAACAGACGACGACGAAGAAGAAGCACATGTAACGAGCGCAGAGCTTGTCACGTTTGTTTCTTCGTCCTCGTCTGTTTTGCGCGCTGTTTCCTACGCTCCTACGCTCTTATCAGTTTCGGTTTGGACTCACGATGGGTCGACTGCGCGCCCTTTCGGGGAAAGGAGACAGGCTGTGGAAGGAGCGGCGACGTACGCAGCAGTGCAAATGGGTCCGCAACCGCCGCAAAGCCGCTGTCGCCTCGACTTCCACTGCGTCCAGCACTTCAGATTCCCTTGCCAAAGAGCACATCGCTCGCCTGCAAAGCCTCCACCGAGAACAGAAGCAGCGATGTAAAGGGCGCCGGCGGGCCAACGCCACGGACGACGATCGTGCCACGGAGGCCAAGCGCAAGCGCGAGGTCCGGCGACAACTGCACTCCACGCCGGCTGAACAGTTCCCGGGTGCGACGGCAAGGTCAGCGAGGTTCCGGAGGGAGTTCGTGGAGAACCCGTTTGGCGTCACGTGCGATCGACTCTGGTTCGCCGGAGACGTATCCACGATCGGCGGCGTGTCGGACAAGAAGCGGGAATCGGGCGCGTTGCTGCAGTGTATCGAGTACAGCTCCGCTGGTCTTCCTTCTTCACGAGAGTGGAAAAACTGAATGTTTTTAGATTGATTTATATATTGGGCGCAAAATGAGTGCTGCAAACCCTGTCCACAATGGGGCTTGTAAGAGCGACGTCGTCATTTCCATCGTGTCCTTCGTGGATGCACCGACGACACCAATGACGAAGCGACTAAAATGACTACATCAGTCTTCTAAACATCCTTGTGGGCGGGGCTTGCGGCACTCTTTTAATCGATTAATATTTCAAAAGCTATAAAATATTTGCAAATTCTGTCAACTGGTTTGGCCTCTAGTGGTAATTGCTGTCAATACTGCAATTATAACGTGATCCCTAAAACCAATAATGAAAAAGTTAATCGACGAATCTGGGTTCATTCGTAAAATTGCCACGGCGATTATCCCCTCATTTAATGTCTGCTGAGCCCGATGAATGGTGAAGATGAAACTCCTCTAATTATCACCTCTTTTTTAAGCTGTTATGGTCTCTTCCCATCACTGTAAATCACCTTCGTTGTTTATGTTGTTCCTCGTGTTGTAGTTGACATAGAAGGGCGTCCGTCGTCGATGTTGTGAAAGCCTCGAAAAAGAACACCCGCCGCTCACGGCAATCGAACCTGGGTCCGCTGCGTGCGAAGCGGAGGCATTACCACGGAGCTACGCTACAGCATTAACCCGATCTATTCTTAGGGTTTTCATAGTACCCAACGCCCATTGCACGCGCGCTTTGGAAAAAAAGAGTAGCTGATAACAAAATGCAGTGGTAGCACTGTCAATGCCAAGTGCTCCTTTCGGGAGCTGCGCTTGCGGGTGCTCCAGAACAAAATGGTCAGATGTCTATTTTGCTCCGAATGCTTTTGTTCACGCACCCCACGGTGTGTGAACGTGATGCCGACGCCCAACAACTTCGCCGTGACGTTTCACGCTATCGCTCTGATTGTACTGTGGATTAACTTGGGACTGCTAAGTTTTTTAAGAAATCTGTTTCTGAATTAAAATAAACACCCGGTATGGGACCGTTCGGCTGGGCCAGGGGGCACGCTGGAGCGATACCAGTGGCGCAAATTCGCCCTAATGCGGCGCTCGCTCATTCCGTCGCACTGCCAGTCGCAATGGCGAGCACCGCGTTGCAATGTTATTGCGGCTTTCTGTCTGTTGAGAAACGGTGATTATTTCTTAGAGAGGCGAACCTCCGCAAAGAAAGGTTGCCTGTGTGTCAGGTCTCCGAGCTGAAGGAGATAATCCAGGCATAAGAAAATTTGTCGACAGCGAAGAGCCTCTCGCACTTTGCTGTTGACTATCTGCCTCATTTAACCTCTTATGTCTTTGGCCGCTTACGAAGTCGGCAGGTAAGTTTAGTGAGCTTGGTTCTCAAATTTAAAGTTGTTTAAAAAATGGTAACTGCATAATCAGGTTTTTTTTTGTCGACAGCTGCGGGGAACCCTCATAGCTATTGCAGTAGACTTATCGTAGGACGTCAGCTGCAGATTGCAGGCTCTGCGGGCGCAAGCTCGGTCCGCCTTTACGCTAAACTCTCGCATGCGTTTGCGTGAGATCTACGAAAATTCCCTATTAACGTGACAAATAAGCGCCGTTGCACTACTGAATTGTGCGACAAAATAGGGAAACAGTAATTAACCCCGTCCTCCGCACAGCCCCAATTCATACTTCTGCCAATCGTTCTGCAATCACTACTCATATTTCCTTTTCTGCTTAATACAATGCTGTGGCATTTGACTATAGTCAGGGACAGGTCAAGAACAAAGTGGAAGCTCCTCCCCCCTCTTTCCACTTTAGTAGTGCGACCTCCTCTCCACCGTTCGCTCCGCTAAAGTAACAAGAGGGGGGAGGAGCTTCCACTTCGTTCTTGACCTATAGACAACAATACCTGGTGCCCTGTCCTTTTGCCTTTGGTACATCACCTTACGAAGTGCGAGGCCAGCCCAACAAGTGCACCAGCCTCCCGTGTCGTCTGCTCTGCACACGCCTAACTAGTACGGCCGTGCCTCGCCAGCGGGAGGGGTGGCGCTGCATAACTTCAGTCACGCAGCCCTATACCAAAAAATATACCGCAAAAGCGTCCACTTCGTACAAGCGCCCACTATTAACATTTCCCAAATTTGGGAATTCTGCGAATTGTATCAACACCCAGCCCTTCCAAAGCGCCGGCATCGGCCGAAAATATTCACCCCGTTTCACCCCGATGACGGGAAAATATATGGGCTTTGTCCGATTCCGTTCACCCTGCCTTCGAAGCTGTTTATTGGCCGCCATCTTTGTTCTTACTGGTTTCAACGCACAAGCGCCCATGTCTAGATTAACCCAGTTTTCAGTGGAAGAGGGGTAGGTGTTTCTTCGGTATTTTACGGTAGATCTCGGTGAAGAAAATAAGATGGTTATAAATTGCGATGGCTATTGGTCGTTTAATATGTCCACCGTAAATCCCGCGAGGGCCCACTCAACACTTTGACATAATCACGAGAAACTGGGGGACGGGCGCTTCTCAGGTCAGCAACATATAAAGATATGTCTTTCGCGTATTTTCTGAAGGTTACAAAATTGACGGGTGGACGCTCATTGTGGAATGGGCGATGCCCAGTATTTTACGGTATGTGCGGTAATATTAAAACAAATATCTATCGGAAGATAACCTTTTCCAGATATGATACGAAACAACAAATAGAAAGAAGTACCTCGTCCAGTTCCTCAGCAGCGTCCTGTACAATTCCATACTGGCCATTGAGAATTGAAGTCACAGCTTGCTTGTTATCTAAGGGTGATAAAAAAAGCATTTTTTTTTAAAAATGAATACGTGTTTGCGGTCATTTAAACAAATTATTAGCGCAATTACTGGCCAATGAAACAAATTGAAGTTGTTTGGACATTCTTCGGTGCCGATATTCCTAGATTTAGCTCGGCTTCAGTATGCGGAATATTCTACTTGGAGGCACGCATTATGCTTTCCAGAGCACAAGACGACATTGCCCTTCCCCCCTTAAAGCTACAGGGGCCAGGGTTTCTCGGGGTTATGTCAACGGAAAGAGTACTCCGCTGCCTCTATTCAGCCCCAATGAGGTGAACCGTAAGGCAGCAAACGGGCAACACAGGACTCGGAAGGCAGGGAGCAGCAGGAGGCAAGGCACCTCTGGAAAGCCGCTGGATGGCATCGCACTTCTCCCAGCAGGTGCCCACTGGCTGGAGGCCGGCTGAACTGGAAAAGACGAGCTCGCTCTACTGTCGGAACTCCCTCACAATCCCCAAGATACTTCATCGGTCTGTCGGCCACAGCCGCTGACGCTGCACCGGAGTCGCTTGATAGCGCCTCTCATTTTGTGCGCATAAGCTCACGCTACGTATCATCCTGGCATAGCAGAGCTAAGCCACCGCAATGTTTTCTTCTAACGAGCGCACATTGCAACAGAATTATTAGGGAGGTTTCTCGCAGCTCCGGCTGCTCTGCTGCGCCACGCTTGCAGTGTCGCAATTTCTGTTTCCAATGTTTCGACGTACTAGGTTAGGATTTAAAGACACAATTTCTAATTCGGATAATGATTATTTTCATTTACTGCAAACAACTTTATTTTCGCGGGCTCAATGTTTTGTGAATTGGGGCCAGGCTGTGGTTTATGAGAATACTTTGTAGGCACAAACTTTTGCGAATCGGGGTGCTATGCTAGGCAGAGGCAGACCTACCGGGGGTAGGCAGCTGCCTAGGGCGGCAGAGTTTTGGGGGCGGCCAATTCGTGGCCGCCCCAGAAAGACGCCCCGTACTTCTAGTGTAACCTCCATGAAACTATCGTTATCATTACCCACTCTTGCTTTGCGTAGACAATATTCTCGTCTGTCCCTTTTTCACAAAATTTACCATAATCCGGCCATGCGTCACAATCTACTAACCCCTCCATATTATATTTCCCGTCGTTTAGATCATAAGAACAAAGTGGGCGTCTTTCCATGCAACACTAATGCATTTTTTTATTCATTCATACCGCGCACTTCTGTAGAATGGAACCACCTTCCTCATGACATTGCCACCATTGATGACTTGTGTATTTTTAAAGATGCTCTATCTAACTTTTTATTTTTTTGATATATGACTGTGCTTATTTTGCCTCTTGTTATTTCTTTGTATTTCCCACTCCCCTCTGTAATGTCTTCGGACCTTGAGGGTAAATAAATAAATAAATAAATAAATAAAAATGAATTAGCTGTTTTTATTAAATTAATCTCCGAATTTAGCTACTTTGGGAATTCTAGCTCCAAATCAAGCTACTTTTGACAACTTTAACTCCAAACTTAGCTACTTAACCCCCCTCGATCCCCATGGTCACTCATCATAGGGGCGGGGGCTGAGGGGGGGAGCGGCACTGTTGAAGGCTGCCTAGGGCGGCAAAATGTTAAGTCCGCCTCTGATGCTAGGTATTGTTACCAGAGGAAGATATATTCGCAGGATCTATTTTTCACGATACTATTCGAGCCGCGAAATTTGAGAAAACTAAGTCTTTGCAAACATAAGTCTTTTACTTGCATCGTTTTAGAAAGTAAAGAAGAATATGACCTTTGGAGTGTCAGTGCCCCTTTAAGCATGGATATGTCGGAGACCCCTTGGGGACCCGCCAAAGTGCTGGGGGATCCAATGCCAGCAGGGGAAGGGGGGGCTAATTGCAGTGTAAAAAGGGCACACTTATAAACAGAAGTGAGAAGCATAAAGTAAAAAGACGACGGGATGTATAGATGGTAACAACTGTACCCCTCATAACAGGCGGTAGCTAGCGCCACCTGGCGCCCCCTTCCCTTTTTTCTTTAAAAAAAAGTTTTTTCTATGAAATTGAGGGTTGAGGCGAGGGCTTGGCAGACTCCTAAAATAACTTTGTGGACCCCGGTGGCTCCGCGGAACCCCATTTGAGAACCACTGGGCTAAAGAATAGCTCGGTCTTTCAAGTGGACAACCGTGCCTGCCCATCCCCATGGCCGGCGCTGCCACGGTTAGCGCAAGTAGGGCCGCGTAGTCTACTTGCCCTGGAGTTCCCGTTGGAAGCCTTTTACCTGCTGGTACCCACGGCACTGAGCATGCCCTGGACTGCACGCAGCACCTCCCAGACGAACCCGGACACTTCTCCCCGCAGAGTCAGCCCTGCAAGAGAGGTGCGCAGGTGTTCGATGGTGCCAAGTCGAGCTCCGAGGCACAGACACCAGGCAGAGCTTTACTGCGAGATACCCGATTTTAACTGCCGTGCATCGCGGTAGTACCATTAAGAAATTACTTTTGGAGGTAACATAATCACTGCTCCCATAAGATGAGACACAGTTTGTGAGTTCTGTACGAGTTCGGTCGGGACTGTACACTCGCTACTCTTTTCGAATAGTAATGTTCGAAACCAGTGAGAGCCAACCCGACAGGGTGCATCGCCACGATGCACCCTATTGGGGTGACTTATCGCGACGACTATCCCCTCATATTATGTTCCCTTGGCAGCATAACTCACCGGCACCGACTGCATTAGTGTAGTTTTTACAGCTTTTTTACGAGAGATCCGTAAAGCCTACAAAAAAGGACCTTTAATGTAAAAGCAAGACTCTAACCAAAAGCTAATACGGAGCCCGACGTTTCAAGTATACTTTACTTAGCGCGCTGGCAGAACACGTCCAGAAAGAGGGCCACACGATCGGATTCAACAACAGCTCTATTCTTGGCACAGAAAAAAACTGGCAAAGACTCCTTTCATTAGAGTCTTGGGACATTCCAAACACCGAAAATAATGTCAACCAGTCAGCTGGGACACTTCCAAGTGCCTACGTGTCGGGTTTGCGGTGCGTCGCGCTACGAACCACAACAGACGTGCAGAAACAACGGCCGCTTTAAAAAAGCCAACAACACTGGGCAATTTGCAAGAAGACGACAAGGACGAAAACAGTTACCCGTGAACAAGGGGCCGGCCTTGAAACGCCGGGCACCGTTTTATTTTTTGGTTTTCCTTTTCCATTAATTGTCATTCCTAACCAGGTGGATGTCTACCGTACTTTTAAAAAAGACCTCGTATATATCCTTCAATTAGAGTATGCCCCTATGATGTCACAGTACCTTCTCTCAACTTATCAAGCAGCAACAAAATAAAGACAACTAAATGTTGAAGCAGGCAATAAACCAACTATAAAAGTATACTATGAACAGAAGGTATTATTCTCTTAGTTTTTCTGCCGGGCGTCCAAGTGTTTATGAAAACACGGTTAAGGTACAGGCGAGCTGGTGGATATTTACCATGTTGGAACTTAACCAGAGACTGGGGTAGAAACAGGAAACTTAAAAGTAGAAGGGACAGAGACAAGTGAAGAAGAGAACGTCTCAAATGCAGCTAAAAGAGTTATTTAGTCCCACATCCTTATATACTCCTACAAGGTCACCCAAACACTCAACATGCCCCTTTCAAAGGCACAACACACCCGGACCAAAAAAACAAAAAACAAAACAAAGATAACAAGGCAATGGGACGCCCCCTCAAGCACTACTATGAACAGGGGCAAACCCTCCACTTCTCCGGAAAGAAAAAATTTTTCCTTTTCCCTTTCCTTTCTTTCTCTCTTTGTGTGTCACTGACACTACACCCACGAACCAACACGACCCAAAACTTGAGTACAAAGACCAACGATCTCCGCGAACACGAAAAGAACTGGGAAGAATATCTCCAAACCGGAACAACCACCACAACAGACAGATACTGATGGACTCACTCTAAAAAGCGCAAAACCACTTCACCCTTAAAAAAAAAAAAAAAAAAAGAAAAACCTGTTTACAGTCCTAAAAATGCTTTAGCATTGTTCCCCAACTGCAACGATGCCTGACTTATACAATTACCGATTGATTTAATCCGAATGGTTTCCCTTACCAGTCTTTTACTGTCATTCACTTCTTTATGTATTATTTCCGTCTCTGACCACAAAGCAGTGCAATTGTTACATTCATTTATGTGCTTAGCTATTTCAGAATTAGTTGCGTTAATCCTTACATTTCTCTCGTGTTCTGTTAGTCCGTCATTAACACACCTCGAAGTTTGCCCTACATAAGCAAAGCCACACGCCATCGGAACTTCATACACTACACTGTTTTTGCAAGCGATCGATTTTTCACGGTGACCTTTCCTGCACTCATGCACTTCAGTTTCGAAAGGAGTTAATCTACCTAACCTGAAATCAGAACTAAAAACTGTTTCCACTCCAAACTGCTTAGCACACGCCTTCAGGTAATGTGAAATTCCGTGAAAATACGTGATCACAGCCATCCGTCTTTTCGACGTGTCTTCTCTTTCCTTTTTCTCCTTAGTGTGTACATCTAAATTCCTTCCGATGAACTCTTCTTCGTACCCTGCCCCTCTTAGTCTCTTCCATTGACCTTCCAACGAATTTGTGATAAAATGTACGCATGATCGGTCTAGAGCATTTCTAATCAAAGACTTTACCACTCCCGCTTTCACCGCTTTCGAATGGCAGCTCCTTTTTGGCAGAACAGGTTTCGGGTTTTCTTTGCCGTACTCCCAGCAGAGACCTTTATCAGTGTGAATTCGCAGATCCAAGAATTGTAATACTCCATTCTCCGGTTTCTCTACGGTGAAGCGTAGTTCAGGGGCTGCTGATCTTATCAAATGCTCGAGACCGTTCAACAAGTCATCCCGGAAGGTGCACACAAAAATATCATCCACATAACGCCTCACAAAACACATGTCCTCTCCAAAACCTTGAATTCGATCAAACACAACAGAGTCCAACGAGTTCAGATACACCTCCGGTAAAGCCGGTGCAACCGAGGACCCAATGCACACGCCTTCCTCCTGCACAAACTTCTTTCCTTCATACTCCACAACTGCTTAGCACACGCTAAGCAGTTCGGAAGAAATTTTGGGGAGAGGACCGAAATGTTGTCTAAACATAAAGCCATCAAAGCTGGATGTTTTTTCGTGCATGCAGACTATTGCCAGGAAGGTTAACCCTGATGAGCGAGTAGCGTTTATAGATGGTGCTGTTAGTAAAATGGAGAAAGTGATGGGAAACGGGTATCCAAATGACAAGAGAAATTTTCGTGAAATCAGTGGGGTCAAAAAAGACTTAGAAGCGAGGTCAGTGAAGTTACTGCAAAAGAACAAATCTGGGAAATTTGCCATCCTTCCCGGGTCGGTCTTTCAAATGAAAACGGACGAAACGATGAATTCACTTTTCTATGAATGGAATGGAAACCTTGCTAAGCTAAGGTAGCAAAGATTGTTTCGGTTCTTAAGGAGGACGATTTGGAAGGTGTGGCAAAGAGTCTGTTAGGTCCAATGCGGTCAACGCTAAGTGTAAAATTTTTCTTAAAGGATCATAAACCGGAAATGCCTCTTCGGGCGGTGATTAACGAATGTGGCACGTGGCAGAAATCAGTTTCAAAGTTTCTACAGAACGGTCTAAAGTTTACACATATAGATAAGTCATTGTCCCTCAGGAATTCGAACGAGTTAATCAGTATATTGGAGGTCAACCACGGGAGAGAATGTGCAGTTTTATCGATGGACATTAAGGACCTCTATTATTCTCTGGAGAAAAATAGATTGATGACAAGGGTGAAGGATGCGCTAGAATCGAATTTGGTTCAGTTTCAATCCCAAACAGGCATTTCGCTAGACGGTTTTCTTGTCATTCTGGATTATTATCTTCAGTCTACGGTTGTGGAGTATGAAGGAAAGAAGTTTGTGCAGAAGGAAGGCGTGTGTATTGGGTCCTCGGTTGCACCGGCTTTATCGGAGGTGTATCCGAACTCGTTGGACTCTGTTGTGTTTGATCGAATTCAAGGTTTTGGAGAGGACATGTGTTTTGTGAGGCGTTATGTGGATGATATTTTTGTGTGCACCTTCCGGGATGACTTGTTGAACGGAAAAATCGATCGCTTGCAAAAACAGTGTAGTGTATGAAGTTCCGATGGCGTGTGGCTTTGCTTATGTAGGGCAAACTTCGAGGTGTGTTAATGACGGACTAACAGAACACGAGAGAAATGTAAGGATTAACGCAACTAATTCAGAAATAGCTAAGCACATAAATGAATGTAACAATTGCACTGCTTTGTGGTCAGAGACGGAAATAATGCATAAAGAAGTGAATGACAGTAAAAGACTGGTAAGGGAAACCATTCGGATTAAATCAATCGGTAATTGTATAAGTCAGGCATCGTTGCAGTTGGGGAACAATGCTAAAGCATTTTTAGGACTGCAAACAGGTTTTCTTTTTTTTTTTTTTTTTTGTCCGGGTGTGTTGTGTCTTTGAAAGGGGCATGTTGAGTGTATGGGTGACCTTGTGGTTGTGAGTATATAAGGATGTGGGACTAAATAAATCTTTTAGCTGCGTTTGAGACGTTCTCTTCTTCACTTGTCTCTGTTCCTTGTACTTTTAAGTTTCCTGTTTCTACCCCAGTCTCGGGTTAAGTTCCAACATGGCAAGTGTTTATGTCTAAGTGATATTACCATCTAGCTCAGGATCCTCTTTTTTCTTCAAAAAGGTTCGAAGAAACTACAAAGGCAATGTTTTATAAGGATTACAGATGCAAAGGCTGCAGTTTCTAATTTGGCGTGGGCTTGCCGAGAGCCAGGCACGTAGCCAGGATTTTGTTTCGGGGGGGGGGCTTGCCCATGACAAATTGCTGTATGAGGGGGAGGGGGGAGAGGAGGTCCCAGCAAAATGGAAGATTTCGGGGGGGGGGGGGGGGGGGGCAGGCTTCATGGCCCCCCCCCCCCCTGGCTACGTGCCTGCCGAGAGCTTACCTTGAGACAAGGGCAGCTCGGAGAAAGCAGCCAGCAAGGCGAGGCAAGCCTTCTCCAGGTCTGCAACCAAGCCAGTCTTTTCAACCGGTGTAGGCGCTGGCAGTTTGCTGAATGCCATGCTGAATTTGGTTGCCTCGTGTCGCAATGCCCGAGTGACCTTGGCTGAGAGAACGTTTTTTTGTGAGGCACAACACTGGCGTTCTGCAGAATAGTGGACGACTCCCGGTTACTACAAAAGCGGCTGCGATAGCGGGAAGGATCTGCACTATCTGGCCAAGGATTTGGAAAAAACACTGAAAATCTGGTGACCATCTACTCAGTTTATTACACCCGCAACAAGAACTCGACCGAAGGGAAGTGTAATTAGTTTAAGCAGTGCAGGGCGGCCAAATAGGGAAAAACAAGTTATCAGTTCATTGCACAAATGAGGCCGAGAGGGATGAGAAGCTTTCTTTGTTGCAACGGGACATGAGCAAGCCATTCCTCCCCCACACGTACCACGGAAATTAAGCAACACCCATTTTGGTCAGCACCACGCAACTAGCGTAAAATACCGGACAAGCACCCACTCAAAATTTAGAGATAACCACGAAAAAATGGGGGATGGGCGCTTGTCCGGTCATCAATTTTACGTATCAATCTACTGTGCATGTTCTCTCAGATCTTAGAAATTTGGGAATGGGTGCTGAATGTGGAATGGGTGGATGCGCTGTATTCTCCTGGTACTAGACATCACTATCATCGGTCAAAAAATGCCAGTAGTCCAAGCACACGGTCCAAGTGAAAAAAAATCTCTTTGCATCCACTGCATTCTTCACTATCAGACACCTGGGATTCCCAATAAAAGCTACATCAAAGGACAAACTTGGAATAAAAGAGTAACTTCAACGAAGTTGTTGATCACTGGAGAAGAACAGCCAGCGGCTCTAGTTTGTCAGCGTATCAGATGTCGACTGTCATAGGGGCGGGTATGTGGGTCAGGCTTGCTGGGGAGGGCAGTTTGCAGAGAGACAACGTCACGGGCAAAGCGTCGTCCGGATCTATTTTGCTAACCTAGTATATATAGTAAAAACTAAACATTTCTTCCTAAAAATAAATTAAAATATTGGGGTGCGGGTGTGTTTATACAGCCTGAACTTACTCTGCCTCAACGGGCAACTTGTTTCTCAGCTGTAGATGGGAAATTTAGCCAGTGCAGTACAACCGCTAGCCTGGGGTCTTTAGCGTGCATCAAGCAGTGGTGATACACGACAACACACTAGTACAATACTGGTACAATGCTCATCCAGATAGAAACGGGCAGGGGTGGGGATTGAACCCAGCATCTCTGGGTTCTGCAGCTCGAGCTTTTGCTCCACGTGCCCCGAGCCAGCCCACTCGGCCACCGACCCCCTCGTTTCTTCCTAGAAGAGGCTAGTGTATGTCACGTTTTACGATAGAAAAAAGTTGACCTTAACAAGCTAAGGCGGGGCGGTCACCCCCCCTCCCCCTCAAATCTGTCCATGGTTTGCCAACTCTTGGCCAAGCAAAAGCTTTTTCCTATCACTCAATTCCACTCAATTCAATGTACCGGGCATATGTCTCAGTTCTTACAAATTTGGTAATGGGCGCTAAACATGGAATGGGCGGATGTGCGGTGTTCTACGGTAGTAAAAAAAATAACTTTTTTTTTTTTACCCGATTAGGATTTGCATGTTTCAAAATAAATGCTTGACAAAGAAAGCTCCCCTGACTGACATTCAAAATCAAGAGTGCACACTAGTGAGTAGGGTTGGCACTTTTCCCGGAAAAAAAAAAACCGACCCTTCGACGGGGGGGGGGCAGTTAAGTGACAACAGCTGCAAGAGACGCTCAGCTCTTCCTAGACATGGTCGGCGCGTTTCTCTGGTCTTGGCACTTAAACGATTAAATGGAGAACGAAGAGGGAAGGGAAAAAAGGACGAGGATCTAAAGTACCAACAACACCATGTGTCATGGAAGGGGAAAGCTTGGGGAAAGCGCATACGCCGCCCGTCACAGTGGACGGATGAAGCGCCGTACGTGCCCTTGTCAAGATGCCGACAATCGTTAAGAAAACCAACACCTCCCAGAAGGCTCAGCTATCGGGAGGGCCTGTCGCCGAGCTGCCCGCCGGCGTCTTGTTTGTTCTCGCTTTCCCTAATTTTCCTGCTTTCCAGCTTTCCACTGCGCTTCCGGTGGTTGTTTCGTTTTGTGTTGACTGTACCCCTCTCCCCCCCCCGTCTCAGAAAGTTCTCCTGCCGCGCTCGCCCGCATACTTTCTCTAATCGCATGTCCTCACGGTGTTTGTGTAATTTTAGACTTTTTTTTTTTCGTCGACAAATATTTATTGTCGTAGTTGTTGAATTGTCGCTTAAAAAACGCTAAAAAAATAAGCTAAAAGCAATTGCGCTTCGATTGCTGTCAAAAAACCGGCCAATGACGGCCGGTCCTACCTACGGACCGGCAACCGGCCTGCTGTTTAAAAAACCGGCCAGGCCGGTCAAAAACCGGGCAGGTGGCGACCCTACTATTTAGGTACAAACGCTATCATCATCATCCCACAGAAGTACAGTTTCGGTTTCGCGCACAAATAGAAAAATTCATTATGTAACAAAAATATTACGCAATATGTTTTTTTTTTTTACAAACATTTATTCTGAGACATGCCCGTCCTAATTAAGTAAAAGAAAATATTTTTTCCCCCCCTAGGTTCAGTGTCTTTTTAAATGGATCCAGAAAATTGAATTTCATTCTCGCAAACTAGTATTCAAAATAACCTCTTCACATTCGTAAAGCTTAAAACAAGTTTCAGTTTGTTTTGCATGAGCCAAGTTTTTGAAAACAAAAAAAACAAAAAAAAAACACGATGTTTTTTGTTTTTTTCTGTTTAACATTTTGCAGAAGATGGTGACAATGCCTGGAAAGCTCCATATTGGAATTAAAAGAAAGACAATCCCTTTCTTGTTTCAATCCAGTGAAGAGGGGGGGACGA